>MU225506.1:906796-918544 GCA_018584345.1 Thuja plicata | reverse complement strand
ACTGGCCTACTCCTAAGATAGGGACTGAAGTTAGGAGCTTCCATGGGTTAGCCCAATTCTATAGGAAGTTCATTAGGAGATTCAGTGAGATTTGTGTTCCAGTCCTAGAGACTATAAAAGGAGGGTTGAAAACAAAATTTGTGTGGACAAAGGAAACTAATGATGGATTTGAGAGATTGAAGAAGGAAGTGGCTACTCAGCCTATATTGCTATTACCAAGATTTGATCAACCATTCATTGTGGAGTGTGATGCAAGTAGCATTGCAGTGGGAGCTGTCTTAAGTCAAGAAGGCAGGCCTATGGCCTTTTTCAGTGAAAGACTAAATGAGGATAAGTCTAGGTACTCTTCCTATGATTTGGAGCTATATGCTCTTGTACAAGCCTTAAAGAAGTGGAGGCATTATCTTTTTCCCAAAGATTTTGTTGTCTTCATAGAAAACCAAGCAGTGAGTTACATAAACACTCAAGACAAGCTTAGCTTGAGACACATCAAGTGGATGGAATTCCTATAGTCTTACACCTTTACTATCAAACATAAAAAGGGAGTACAAAACAAATTTGCAGATGCCCTTAGTAGAAGACTACTCACCATCCAAGAGATTTAGTTGCAAAGTATAGGGGTTGAAGGTTTTAAGGACCTATATGAGGGAGATTCAAATTTCTCAGAGATATATAAGGTGTGCCAGAATCTTGAGAATCATTTTCATAGTGATTTTGCAGAGTATACATTGTAGAATGGTTTTCTATTCAAATGCAAGCAACTATGTGTTCCAAGAGGCTCTATGAGAGAGAACCTTATACAAGAGAAGCATAATGGAATCCTAAGTGGATACTTTGGATTGAATAAGACATTGGACTTAGTAGAGAGATTCTATTGGTGGCCAAAGATGCAGAAGGAAGTAAGAAGGTAGTTGGAGCAGTGTGGCATATGTCAAAAGGCTAAAGGCACTTCATCTAATGTAGGACTTTACCAGCCATTACCCATCCCAAGTAAACCTTGGGAGTGCTTAAGTATGGACTTCATAGTGGGGTTACCTAGAAATCCAACTGGTTTAGACAGTGTATTTGTAGTGGTAGACAGGTTTATTAAAATGAGCCACTTCATACCATGTAAAACAACACATGATGTCATCCATATTGCCTACTTGTTTTTCAAAGAAGTAGTAAGGATTCATGGCCTACCAATGAGCATTGTTGCAGACAGGGATATAAAGTTCATGGGTCACTTTTGGAAGACCCTATGGAAGAGATTAGGTACAAAATTATCTCATGGATCTGCCTATCATCCTCAAATAGATGGGTAGACTAAAGTAATCAACAGGGTACTTGGGAAATTTCTTAGGTGTCTGACCAAGGAGTATGGACAAGGTTGGGAGCAAGTTATCCCCCAGGCAGAATTTGCCTACAATGAAAGTACCAACAGAGTTACAAGGAAAACCCCATTTGAGATTGTGTATGGGGAACATCCAAGGGGTGTGATGGAACTTAGAGACCTCAAAGGATATGAGGGAGTTAGTGGGCATGATGATGATTTTGCACAATCAATGAAGGAAGTTCATGAGCAAGTGAAAAAGACCTTGATGGAGGCATATCAAAGGTTGAAGGCAAAGAAATATGAGGGGAGAAGGGAATTGTAGTTTGAAGTGGGTGAACTAGTCATGGTGTTCCTGACCAAGGAAAGACTACAAAAATGGATACCCATCAAGCTACAGATGAAATGAATTGGACCTTGTAAGATATTGGCAAAGTATGGACCTAATGTATACAAGGTAGAGTTTCCCAAGGAGATGTCAATTTCTCCAATATTCAATGTGAAAGATTTGATCAAGTATAAGGGGCCAGATATGGATGAGATGTAGTACAGAGTAGAGGTACATAAGGACATGGGAGATTTCAAGACTCTGGAATAGGACAAACTACAAGTTGAGAAGATATTGGATTCAAGGGTGAAAAAGAAAACAAGACATAAGATCTACATGGAGCATCTAGTGAAGAGGAAGCAAAAACCAGAGTTAGAAGCCACTTCAATAGCTGAAAGTGACTTCAAGAAACATGGAATCAGTGAGGAGTTCCTATCACCAAAAGTTCCTTAACTTTCTTGTTGTAGGGGAGGAGTATGGTGCAGGAGCACCCTTGAGGTCTACTGGAAGATCTTAACTATTTTGGCTTGAAGGTTGGTTTGGCCAACCATACATGAATAAGGAATAAAATATAAAGTCCCTAGTGTGTGTTTGAGGTGTGGTTTATGTTTGGAAAGATTAGGGTTTGTGTTGTTTGAGTCTAGTTGATTCTAGGAGTCTAAGGCCTAGAAGTCAACTCAAAAGTCAAAGAGTTGACCAAAGTCCCAAATTGGGAGGATTTATAATTTTTAGTTGTTTTCTAGTCATTTGAGGTCAATTGGTAAAATTTGGAAACAATTAGGACACTCAAAATGTGAAAATTGCAATTTTGACAAAAGTTGTCAAAGTTGTCATGACAACATTTCCTAGATTTTAGGAATCGGCCTTTAAGGTGCCCAAATCCTGACCAAATGGTCCAGAAAAGTGGGATAGGAGTATATAAGGTGAATTAAACCCTAATCTGAAAGTTATTTTTTATTTTGTACAGACTTATTACATGGAAGGATCAATTTGCAGTGTAATTTTGTGACAGAGCCTTCATCCATCACTTTATTAGATTGAATGGACTAAATGAGTGACTGGATAGTGTTTGAAATGTAGTTTCCACACTTTTTGTGGTATTATTTTGGTAGATTGTACTTTTTGGTTAGGTTTTGTTCAATTATTTGTGTTTTGCAAGTTCACTGGCCAGTTTTGGTCCAATTATGTAAATAATGGGTTTCTTTGGAGTTCCCGTGGCTCAAACTCCATGACCACTTGGAATCCATTAGAGACTTTTATATAATGTATATATATGGATTTTGGAGTGTGTGTGTGTGTGTGTGTGTGTGTGTGTGCGCAGGGGAAGCTTGAGAACATTCAGGCCCTAGGCGAGTCGTGAGCATTCTGGTTAGGGTATCTGAACAATATAGTGGCAATGGAGATTGCAGAGTGATTGGTATGAGCCAATAAAAATTATATAAGTGTAGAGTAATGTGGTTCAGACCTTATTATGTAAGGATAATTTCAAAGGAGACCATCTGATTGGATAAAGAAGACCAATTTGTCAAACCAGTCTACATGCCTTTGAAACCCTTATTTTTAGGGGTTTGGTAGAAATCCATTGTACGGACTCTACTGAGATTTGAGAAATAGAAAATCTTTAAGGGGAGGAAAAACCCACATAGAATATCCAATTTTTTTCTAGTATTTTTAAGGGTTTGTGGGAGAAAGAGCACCTTTTCAGTGATTTGGAAGGCTAATAGGCCTAAAAAGGCTACAAGGGCCAAAGAGCTTGATTCTGGGTCTCGATTGGAAAATGGTTGAAGGATTCATAAAATTGGATCCATAGGAGTTTGATTGGACCTAAGGGGAGTGGGAAAACATATCTTTAGGAAGTTGATATCATTGGAGTGTTAGGAGGTTTGTGAAGCCATGGTTGCAAGAAATCTAAGTAAGAGTGTAAGGAGTTGAGTTTGAAGTTGATGGGAAGTTCCTAGGGAGTTAGAGGATTAGGAAAGAATCCTCTAGTTAGGGTAGATAAAGAGACCCTAAGAGAGACCCAGTGAAGGTCTTGGAGAGAGCTAAAAGGCTCTAGGAGAGGAGCTCCTCATCACTATCCTTCCAAGCCTTCTCTTCCAAAAGCTCCTTCAATCTGAAAATGTCTCTAAAGGTAGAGAGTGGGTGAACAACCTAAGATCTCCCTAAAACCTTCCCTATAAAGGAAATCCTCCAAAATATGAGGAACCTATCAAGGAAGACATGAACCTAACTATCCCTTTCTTCCCACTTTCCTTCCTTCTCCATAAATTGAGTTAAATGCAACTTGGGAAGAAAAGAGAGGTTAACCAAAACCTCACAACTATTCAAATTCGCTCAAGTTGAAAAAGGAGACTTTAGGGGAGTCATAATTGGATTTTAAGGATCTTAATGGTTTGAAAATGACCCCTAACCCCTAGGTTACCTTCTTGGGTAGCTAAAATGGACCCCAGTTACCTTCTGGGAGCCTAAAAGACCCTCCTAAACTACACCTAAAGTTTACCCACGAATTTCTAAGTCAAGTTGACGATCTAGAAACTTTATAACCTTGGGTAGGCTTGGGTACTACACTAAGGTAAATCCTAGTTAACCCTACACCTATCCATGATTCACTTAACTAGTCATGCCAACACTTAATTACAACAATCACCAAAATGGGCACAATTTAATAAATAAATGACATGGCTTAATCACAATCACATAAACTAAATTAAATACACACATACAAACCACATTTATGAATAAAAAACTTCTACAATGAGGTCCATGTTTCTTTGTATATAGAGGACCTTGGAATGCACATAATATAACATAGGTTCCAATACTAGGTCCCTGATTTACATCCATGATCAACTATCCATGCGCACTCATTGCACACATTAGTAGGTCCAAAATAACATGATATGTAACATAATACATCATTAATACTACATTGCATATAAACTATATCTGAATGTGAATTTAAATAAACATCTCATTGATTTCCTAAACCAAATTTCATCATAATATATCCACACATTTATTCCCATAAATGACATCATCATAAATTGAAACTAGATAAAAACATATAGAATCTTGAGTGTACCCTGATTACATAATTAGATACTAAATATATAACTTAAGATTCAACAGATCCTCAACTACATAAGATTCTCAATAGTCAAGGTATGTCTAAGCATATAATCACTGAAAGCATAGAAATAAAGTAGTAAAATTATGATGGTCTAATGTAGGTCTCACATCCACCCTCTCTAGGCATGAAATTCCTCTTGGAGTTCATCAAAGAGGTGAGGGTATTATGATCTCATATGTGATGTGTCCTCCCAAGAGGTTGTAACCTCATCATAGAAATTCCACTGGACCCTAACATGGTCCATCTCTTGGCCTTGAAGACCCAATGTTTGTCGAGCCAATATACGAATTGGCTCCAAAGCTAGCTGCCTGTCCAACTCCACCTACAAGGCATCCCAATATACAACATGAGACTCATCATATATATACTTCTATAAGAATGAAACATGAAACACATCAAGGATGCATGGCTGGCTAGGTGGAAATGCTAAATAGTGTGCAAATGGTCCTATCCTCTCAAGGATATCAAAAGGTCCAAAAAAATTAGGTGCTAGCTTAGAGCCCTTTCCAAATTAGATTGGACTCTTATGTAGTCACACTCTCAAGAAAACCCTATCTCCAACCAAGTAGGATTGATCTATTCTCTTTGCATCTACATACTTCTTCTGCCTATCTTGAGCTTCCACTAGACGTTGTCTAATCAATGTCACCTACTACTCCATATCTCTGACTAGCTCAGGACCAATGAAAACTTTATCCTCAATCCTATCCCAACTGAGTGGGGTCCTACATGGCCTAACATAGAGAGCCTGGGAGGGAGGAATACCCAAGGATGTCTGGTGCCCATTTTTATAGGAAAACTCCACTAGGTGTAGGTATTCCTCCCACAAGTTCTGATGGTCCATAACATACATGTGAAGCATGTCTTCTAACACATGATTGACCCTTTTGGTTTGTCCATCGATCTCAGGATGATAAGTTGCACTAAAGTTAAGCCTAGTGGCCATAGCTTCCTGAAGTTCTCTCCAAAAGGGTGAAGTGAAGAGAGAATATCTATCTGAGATGATCTTATGAGGTATGCCATGAAGTATGACTATATCTCATAAGAAAACATGTGCCACTTCTGGTGCGGTAAAGGTAGTACGCATGGGTGAAAATGATCCACCTTGCTTGTTGATTGTCAACATGATGCCATCATGATGATGAAAATACATAGGAAGACCTACTATGAAGTCCATAGAAATAGTGTTCCATTTCCACACTATTATCTCATGAGGTTGAAGAAGAGCACCTAGATGATGGTGTTCTTCTTTTACCCTTTGGCATTCTAGGCATCTAACTACCATCTCAGCAATCTACAATCTCATGTCAGGCCAATTATACAATTGCCTCAAATCAGCATGCATCTTCTTAACTCTGGGATGTGCTGCATAAGGGACCCTATGAGCCTCTAGCATCACAAACTCTCACAATCCTCCAAAAGAAGGTATACAGATACATCCTCTATAATGCAATAGTCCATCAGATTCCAATGTATACTCTGAAAACTTCCCCTCAAGGGGTCTTTGAGATCGAATCAACTCACAAACTTCTGCATACATCTCATCCTCATATAAGTGATGAAGAATGTGATCTCTCAAATCCATATTTGTGGACATAGAAGAAAGCTCGTGTCTTCTCCTACTCAAGGCATCTATGACTACATTCTCTTTCCCCTTGATGTAATGGACATCAAAATCATATTCACATAAGGAATTCATACATCTTCTTTGCCTAGCATTAAGGTTCGGCAGAGTGAAGATGTATTGAAGACTCCAATGGTCCGAATGAAGCTCAAACCGATGCACTAAGAGGAAATATCGACATATTACTAAAGCATGCACCACTTCTGTGATTTGAAGATCATGGGTAGGAAAGTTGATCTTGTGAGTCTTTAGTTTCCTGGACTCATAGGCTATAGCTCCCCCACCTTGCATAAGGATTGCTCCTAAACATCCAAAGAAGCATCTGTGCAAACCACAAAGTCTTCTGAAGGCTATGGCATAGAAAGAATGGGTGCACTGGTAAGTTCTCTCTTGAGCTCTTGAAATGCTATGTCACACTTCTCAGTCCACTCAAACTTCTTCCCCTTTTGCTGAAGAGAAGTGATGGGGTGTGCTACCTAAGAGAAAGCCTCAAAAAACTGTCTATTGTAACCGGCTAATCCCATGAAATCCTAACCTCGGTCATAGTGGTAGGTTTTGGCCAATCCATAATGACATCTATCTTAGATGGGTCTACTAAGATCCCATCACCTAAAATAACATGGCCTAGATACTTGACTTTTGTTCTGAAGAAAGCACACTTCAACAAGTTGTCATACAATTGATTGTCCCTAGGACACTGTAAGACCTGTCTCAAGTGTTCCTCATGATCTTTCTCATCTTTGGAATATATCAAGATGTCATCAAGAAACACAACTAAAAACTTGTCAAAGAATGTATGAAATAATTCATTCATAAGACTCGTGATCATTGTTGGAGCATTTGTAAGACCGAATAGAACCACGGTGAATTCATAGTGGCCATATCTAGTGCGGAATGCAGTCTTGTGAATATCACTATCCACGATCCTCAACTGATGGTATCCCAATTTGAGGTCTATATTTGAGAATACTCAAGAACCCTGTAACTAATCAAAAAATTCATCGATCCTAGGTAGTGGATACTGATTCTTGATGGTTACTTTGCTCAACTGTTGGTAATCCATGCACAATCTAAGCAATCCATCTTTCTTCTTCACAAAGATAAATGGTGCACTGCAAGGAGAAACACTAGGATGAATGTGTCCTTTCTCTAACAGTTCCTCAAGCTGTAACTTGATCTCATTAAGCTCATTAGTGGTCATCCTATAAGGTCCTCTGGAAACTAGTTCTACTCTTGGTTCGAGATCTATGTGAAAATCAACCTCTACAAGGAGGCATACCAGGTAGCTTTGAAGGAAACACATCTACAAACTTCTGAAGAATGGGGAAGTCATCAAGAGAAGTTTCCTTCTCTGCTTCTTCTTCCCTATCATTGATGGTGATAGCGTACAATTGGCATCCCTTCCACATGAACCACTTAAGCTGCATAGCATAAATCACATAGAGGGATACAAGACTATGGATTCCACAAATCATTGTATCTGTACCATCATCATCCAAGAATTCTATCTTCTTCTTAGGAAAATCTAGATTGGCCTAGTGGGCACTTATCCAATCCATCCCAAGAACTAGACTGTAAGATCCAAGGGGAGTAACTCTGAGATCTTCTATGGTGGTTATGCCACCAATATAGATCAGACAATCTCAAACCATCGAGGTAACATAAACTCTAGCTCCTGAAGCTAACTCTACTTCTCATCTAACCTCTTGTCTAGCTACCACTAGCCCGCAATGCTCCACAACCGATGGAGAAACAAAGGAGTTAGTGGCTGCTATATCAAATATAATAGTAACATCACTACCTCTGATCCTACCTGAGGCCTCAATAATGGTAGCCTAGTGCTCTTCCTATAAGTTATCCACCACTGCAAATACAATGTGGGACTTTCCCGTATCCACAATTGTTGGTTCGGACAATGCTACATGTTGAATACCACCCTAGGGACACTCTCTATCTATGTGCCTCATGACACCAAAAGTATAACATGGCCCACATGTCTGAACCTAAATGCCAAGAGGTATGGAGTAATGAGACCCCATTTTCCTAGAAGACCTGTTATAACCACCCTTAGCAGACTGGTGAGTCTGTGCTGGAGGTGTGTAAGGTGCCTATGGTCTCTGGTCCTTTCTAGGACCCTGTGTCTACCATTGCCTGGGATTAGAGCCCTGATGTACCTATGGTGGCCTCTATTGCTGGGTCTGTTGAGACTCTTGTAGCTGCTACTACTGTGAGGTCCTAAATGACCCCAAAGAGTACCTCTGATTCCCCTTATATGGGGGTTTATGATATCTTGAGGCCTGGGATGTGGGATTATGGTTATGCGACCTATCCCTAGCATCATGTAGACCTCTTACTATCTTTGTGGCCACTAATTATCTATCCACTGTGAACCTTAAGTTCCCTGAAGGCACCATGTGTACCCTATCTTAAATTGTAGGATTTAAACCCTTGATAAACATGTTTACATGCAACTTCTCGTCCACCATGTACTCCACATAAGTTAGGAGATCAAGAAATTTTCCCTCATATTGGGCTACTGAAATTCCTCATTGTCAGAGATCATGAAACTCATCAATATGGAGATGCCTAAACTATTATGAAACATATCAAGCTTTGAAAATCTTGAGGAAAGCATCCCAAGTAAGGGTGTCAATGACCAAGTGTCCCTTGGATTCCTCGTGTCTCCACTAAGTGGAAACTTGGTCTCTATGTAGGAGAATAGAAAAATGTGATCTAAGGTTGCTACCATAATTATACAACCCAAAACACCTCTCAAGGCTTAAAATCCAAGACTCTGCACCTACCCCATCTTCTTCTCCTAAGAATGGAGCTGGTTTGAGCCTCATCAATTCGGTAATCTGATTCCCAATATCAGGGGGTTCTCTATCAAACCTATGGGCCTCCATCCTAGGTATAATCCTTGGCCCTCTAATGTACCCTAATTCCTCCTTAGCCTGATTCTCACCAAACCTAGGAGGTGGGATCCTACTTTGCTCTCTAGCAGAGGACCCACATCCTTCTAAATTTTTTTTCTCATACTGCAAAAGCACTGGAGGCATGTTGTCCAGTATAAGTCCAACCAAATTTTGAAAGGCCTGTAGTAATGCTACATTTGGATTAGGAGGTGGACTCTAATTTCCTTCACGATCCTCTACCTTATATTCTACCTCCATGTGAGCTACGGGGGTACGTCTCTGACCATGCCCTTGTTTATGGGCTAGCTGAGTAGTAGGAGGCATCCTAAACATACAAGGCAAAGTTTAGTGATAATGTAGTGGGTTAGGTTCCCAATGTTGCTAAAGATGGCTCTGATACCAAAATTTCATGCCCAAAAAGGTGGGCAAAAACACACCAACAAAAAATTTTAAAACACGCTAAAGGTTTATCAAACTATCTCAAGGATAACCATGTGCATGCAAAACGGTGTAGAGGTAAACAATTAACTAAAAAGGTTGAAGTGTCTGAAAATAATGCAAGGGTCCAACTAGAATAGGGTTGACCAAGTTTGACTAAATGTCAAACTACATGGAATAGCTCCTAGATTATCCTACAGGGATCCCTAGGTTGCATGTTTTGATTGACATGCAAATCGAGACAGATGACTAAAGTCAACTAGAGTTGGCCAAAAAGTCAACTATGCACCAAAATACATGAAACTAGGATACTAGGGTCCGCTATGCTACTAGGAATGTTGGAGTACACAAATCAAGGTGGTTGACCAGAAGTCAACTAGAGTTGACCAAAAAGTCAATCATGCTCCTATAAATGTGAAACTGGAACAAAGGGTGTGATAAGCTATAGGGAATACTAGGGCTAGAAATCTGAGGAGAATTGGCCTTGGTTTGACCATGTTTGACCAAAATTAAACCGTACAAGGTAGTGATCAATGATTCCTATATGGCCCCAGAAAGCTAACGTGAGGATATGAAATCAATAAAAACATCTCTATAGACTAATTAGGTTAATCCCGATATTCTAATTAGCCTTATTAAAATAATGAGAAAGGTTAAAATCTAACATTTAAAACATACAATACTAATCTTATTTAAGCAATATACAAATGCTAAAACTTAACCTTAATTACTTAATAAAAATTTATTAAATACTATAGAATCTTCTAGAAATTTCCAATTCTAAGTCAATAATTTCACAATATACTCTATTAGATTTTATTTGAAATCCATCAAGAATCAATTCTAGAAAAAATCTAATCTATATAAAAAAAATCCTAATCTACCAATATAAAATTAACTCTATTTTAATCATTAAATCTAAATATATGAAAAAAAATCTAATTTAATAATAAAAATCAAATCTTCTATATATAAAATGGAACTTATAACTATATCTCCCTACTCTAATGCATGTGTTATGATATTGTTTATTATATTTATCTAACCCTAAAATTTTTGTTTGTTTTTGCAGGGGAGGAAAAAAGCTGAAAGAGTCAACAAGCGAGCTGAAGGGAAGCAGGGAAAAGGTGGGGGCAGCCACACACAGGAGGCGGCACCACCCACGCTTAACAAAGAGGGCAGGGAGAGGATCGGTGGGGTACGGGCTCGGTGATGACATTAATTTTTCCATTAGTACACTTAGTGAAAAACATTGACAGAGATCACCGACAGACTACAGAGATCACGGGCGGACTACAAGTATTACCGACGAACATCGAGCATACCCGACAGAACACAAAGGTCATGAAAAATACTAAGTATGGAATTTAAAAGCATCTCTGGAGACTACAAGCATCATCGGCGACACAGTTTTGAGAACAAAACCGACGAAACAGAAAAGGCATACCTGATGACCAGTTCAAGAAAGGAACACCGACGACCAAGAAAATTGACCGTTAGAACCGACAGTTAGTTAAAGAACCTGCAAAAAGTGGATCTAAGTTTTACACGACAAATAAAGAAATGTAATTCTATTTATAGAGTTTTAATTTGTTTTAAATCATAACTTGAGGGTCAAGCAAGCTTTATGTAAATGTTTTAAAGCATCCTAATGGATCTAAAACATATCTAACTAAAGATCAAGGTCAAGTTGTAAACCTTGGATCTAGAGTTAACTTGCGAAGCATGAATCAAGAACTGAGCCAAAAACTAGTATAGATAGATGTTCAACTCAATTGTGAGTTATGAATTCACTATTGTTGATAGCCATGAAGAGCATCTAAAGAGTAGAAGGCAGAATTCATGCAAAGTTCAGAAATAGATCACATCAGTTTTCAAGAACACACAGAGGCTACCGACGAGCAGATAAAGGTATTATTCAATCATGGAAGGATGATTACTTATATGTATGAAGCTTAATAGGATCTGTTATCAGCAATTAAAGATTGCATACATCATCAG
>MU225506.1:803696-851323 GCA_018584345.1 Thuja plicata | reverse complement strand
ATATATATTCTTTATTATAAGCTTTTTTAAAAAAAAAATCACTAGTTAAAAAAAGAAATCCTTGTACTTAAATAGAGAGTACATGTGAATATTTTTTAAATTTTAATTACATATTATGATTCTAGTCTAATAGCTTAAAACATTGTAGTGAGTAAATTTTTATTTTAGGCATTTAATATTTTTGAATAATTTGCAAATAAAACTTGAAGTATAAAAATTTATATTCCTTTTTTCTCTTTCCAAGTACATCAAAAATATTTTTGAATAAAAGATATTTATAAATGAGAAAAAAACTAGATCTTCTTTAACAAGAGATATCTATTGTGCATATAAATAGGAGTTTCAAATTTAACTATGCAAACTTCCATTTTCCAAATTTTCTTCCACTATCATACTACATCTAGATTTGCATAAATATTTAATTCATATACAAGGCATAAATCAAAATTCTCTTTTCGTAAATGTACCAAGTAACCAATATACAGTATATCAAAATATGTGTCCATGGATTTGTACATATTAAATCATGCAATTAATAGTTTTCTCAAAAACTCCTTTCGATTAACATCATAAAAATTTGATTACATAATTATTTGAAATTTCTCTTACAACATAATTTCCACTTAATTCAGTGCAATTCAAGGTTACAATGTGGTTTTCCCAGTATCCAAATTCTCAACTTAAGCACATTTGCAAGCTCCTAAATCAAGTAGAAACCTTCTCAGATGAGGTTGAACATGGAGGCTCACCTCCCAACCTAGACCTTTTCAAGGTCACGCTCGAGCTTGGGGATCCAAAAAGGAACGAGTGACAAACAAGGACTCACAAACTTTCAAGAACTCAAAGAAAAAAAAAAAAAAAAAAGTAAAACTCTTTTTCATGGAAAAATGGGAAGAAGGTCTCCAAGAGGCCTTCTTGAAATAGGGATCATGGTAGACTAGCATAGGAGGAGATGTCAAAGTCTTAAAACAAAAATCTCAAGCCACACATGAAATTAGAATGACCATCTACACAAGATGCAGTCATAAAAATAAACCTCCTTATGACCCCCAGGTGCCCTCAGGCCATACTTGGCATCATGCGTATCAAGAACCCCACATCTATCCCTCCTCTCATGGGAGACTCTACACAATCCTGGAGTCATTTCGTACCACCACCTTCAAGGTTACTCTTCCCTCCCAAGGGTGAGTGATCCTTGAAGAAAACTCATTTACAAAAGTATTCACAAAATAAAAACAACATTCTAAAACTCCAAAAACTCAAACTTTGAAAAACTTAAAATATATATAGGACTCCATTAATGGATCTCCAAGAAAGAACATACATAAACAAGAAAAATTAACTCTAAGAGGAACCAACCTTACTCCAAAGCTTAAGGAAAACTGAAATTTTGAGATGAGCTATCATTCCAAGCCTTCTCTTCCAAAAGCTTCTTCAATCTGAAAAATGTCTCTAAAGGTAGAGAGTGGGTGAAAAAACTCAAGCTCTCCCTAATAATTTCCCTATAAAGGAAAACCTCCAAACTATGAGGAATCTATCAAAGAATAGGTGACCCTAACCATCCCTTTCTTCCCACTTGCTTTCCCTCTCCATAAATGGAGTTAAATGCAACTTTGGAAGAAAAGAGAGGTTAACCAAAACCACGCAACTCTTCAAATTCGCTCAAGTCTAAAAAGGAGACTTGTGGGGAGTCATAATTGGGTTTTAAGGCTCTTAATGGGATTAAAATGACCCCTGACCGATAGGGTACCTACTTGGGTAGCTAAAATTGACCCCGGTTACCTTTTGAGAGCCTAAAAGACCCTCCTAAACTACACCTAAAGTTTACCTACAGATTTCTAAGACAAGTTGACCATCTAGAAAATTCCTAACTTTGGGTAGGCTTGGGTACTACACTAAGGTATCTCCTCATTAACCCTACAACTATCCATGATTCACTTAACTAGTCATGCCAACACTTAATTACAACAATTTCCAAACTGGCACAATTTAATAAGTAAATGACATGGCTTAATCACATTCACATAAACTAAATTAAATACACACATACAAACCACATTTACGAATAAAAAAATTATACAACAAGGTACATATTTATTTGTATATAGAGGACCTTGGAATTCACAAAATATAACATAGGTTCCAATACTGGGTCCCCAGTTTAGATCCATGGTCAACTATCCTTGCATACTCATTGCATATATCAGTAGGTTCAAAATAACATGATATGGTAACATAATACATCATTAATACTACATTGCATATAAACTATAGCTGCATTTGAATTTATATAAACATCTCATCGATTTCCTAAACCAAATTTCATCACAATGCATCCACACATTTATTCCCATATATGACATCATCATAAAATGAAACTAAATCAAAACATATAGTATCTCGAGTGTACCCTGATTACATAATCAGGTACTAAATATATAACATAGGATTCAACAGATCCTCAAATACATAAGAGTTTCAATAGTCAAGGTATGTCTAAGCATATAATCACCGAAAGAATGTAAATAAAGCAGTAAAACTATGATAGTCTAATTTAGGCCTCACATCATGGGTGTGATATTTTAAAACTCAAAGTGAGTCATCTGATAAACATGTCCCTTTGCAAATTTGTAAACACTTTGACCTGCAAATTAAAAGGTTCTGGTAAAAATATCAAACAAAATCCCCAAGGCCTAAAACATTACATACAAGTACTCTAAGATATAACTAATGTGAGTAAATGATTGGATCTTCCTGATAATCAGCAGGTCATGAAATATAAACCTTTGAATAATGGCACTCTAGATATGCAACTCTATTCAAACTAAAAATCTGAATAAATTTAGTTTGGATCTGGCTAAGAAAACTCATCAGACGAATTGATTGTAGCCTCAAAATGGAAATGGGAGTTGTATTCCATGATTTCAATATTAGGAAATGATCCTTTATGTATGATATTCTGTTTGACATGAGATATAGGCCTCCAAAGTAGGCCATTTGAATTTTCTGAATAAGTGTAGGATGCAGTTCTATGTAGGCCCCTTAAACTAGGTGCATCAAAACTTTGTCAAAACTAGGTGCATAAAAACTTTGTCAAAACTAACTATAGGGGCTGAAAATGAATATTGAGGCTTAATGATAAGAGGTAAATACAATCCCAAATTATTTTTTCATGATATGAAACATGCATAGACCTCTAAGATCTCAAAGTAAGTCCTTCAAACCATGTTTTTAAGGGTGCACCTTCATGCCTTAGCCAGATTTTTAAAATGGTCACTCGAAATTTCTCAAAAATTTGAGATTACCAATAGTGGATCTCATTGGGGATGCATTCCCCTTGTGAGCATGACAAGGATTGCGATCTCTAGAGAAGCAAACTAGGCAACTTATTACTCCTTGGGTTCTCTCCTTGGCGGAAAATTAGATATGCTTTTCAATTGGATGCCTCGGTACACCAAACACGTAGAACCAATATTTCCCTCTATCATACATCCAACTTTCATCAAAAAAAGCATAACCAATTTGAAAACATCACTAAATAATATATGATCGTATTGAAAATAGTTGGCATCATTCCTTATTTTGTCACACTCAGCACTGTCAACATACTTAGTATCTATTGGAACCTTGAAATCATGCACACACTAAAAATTATGATGGTCTGAAACATATGTGTCATATTTATAGCATGGTGGATGTTCATATGAAATATGACATATCTTATTATCAACATCCTCAGCGTACTCACAAGGCTCAACCAGTTGTACCAAAAAGTGAAAGCATTCAAATTTAGCCATATAAGTAGGATCATTGGGCCTTACTTCATAGTCATCTTGCACATCAAAGAAAAAATTATCATACTCAAATTTTTTCTCATTATGTAAACATTCTAGAAATTGAATAAACATATCCATGTGATCAGCATGGAAAGATTATTTATCATTCTGGAAACAATGGCCATGCTCACATGAACTAATCCCATCTTCCCTAGAATCAATATCAAAACCATTTTCAATGTCATTATAAACTAACAGTTTTGAAACATAAATCATATCATCATCTAGATCCATTTCAAAAGTCAACATGGTATCCTCATTAGCTTGTGTATCATGTTAAAATAGAAGCACTTCCATATTAAGAATGTTTAGCCCTCCTTAGGGGTTTTTTTTTACCACTATCATATTATCCCCTCATTTCTGCATCTTCTCCTACTTCTGTGTCTGTTTAGGACACTGATTGGGCCTCTCAGGGCACCATCTCTCCCATCTGGCATATTTTCCAGGGATCCTGACTCCCTGGGTCAAGGTTGACCTCTACCTTGACCTAGGTCAAGGATGACCTCGACCTTGACCTAGTTCCCCCTTTCAAATCTAGAAGTTTGTCGGTTGCCAGAGGTCATCAAAAGTTCATTTCCCGCTTCTGAGTCGGCTGTTTTGGGTTCCGAAGTGACGATTCTTAAATTTTATTTAATATAGGTCCTCTTATAGGGGCATGGGTCTAATTGTAATTTAATTCTCCTATGTAGGCCTCTCTAGAATATTGTTCCCTAGTTTCATATATAAGGAAGCCTTCTTCTCTCATTTTCTCTAACTAAGGAAGGAAGTGTGATCCAAGCCCCTCCAAGGAAGTCATCAAGCAAAAGTTCAAGCATCCATTGTTCTATATGTTTTCAAGCTTTCAAAGTGTTCAAGTATTCCTTTCAAGAATTCAAGTTCTTCATTGAAGATCAAGGATTCAAGCTTTCAATCCTTTGAAGGGATTTGGTTCAAGCATTCAAGATTCATCATTCAAAACCCTAGATCTATCCGTCATGGTGGTGTGATCTTCCTTAAAGATCCTTTTGTGCATCCTCAAGACTCTTTCATTCTCTCTGCAAGGTGGATTCCAAGCATATAATCATGGAGGTTTATGGTTTCTAATTGAGTCCAAGCTTTCATAGTTACATACTTTTTTGCATTCAAAATACAATTGCATATCTATTGAATATCATAGCTTCATTATTAGGTTTACTTCTACTACTTGCTAGCATTCTTTATTTTGATTATTGATTTCAAGGTTAATTCCTAAATCAAGGTTTGACTAAGAAAAACCCCTCCCCCCAACAAACAAATCCATTTTTCTTGTAGATATAGGTTCGAAACAATAGATTGGAGTGCAGATTTGGATACCCTTTTCGACAAACATTCAAGAACTGAAAACATAATTTCAGTCTGAGACTTTTTAGGTCGATTCTTCCCTCGATCAAAATCAGAAATTCTAGGTCAATGGTGACATTGACTTGAGGGTACAAATTAGAACTGTGTCAGAATGGAAAAAGATTTCTGGGTTTTTTTGTCTCTGCATTTCCATTCCAGATCTCATCTTAGATTTTTGAGAAACTAAGTACAGACCCCCAAAAATAGCATTATTTAGATCTGCAACATTTCAAGGTTATTACTTTTCTCCTATCCATTTCAATTAAAGTTATTAATCTATCTAAACCTATCACACACCCTCTTATATAAAACAAGAATTTAGGGTTTTTCTCTTTATCCATATTCTTGATAGGTTGATTCATTTATGCATTGATCCTTTCTTTAGGGTTAATCAATTTAGATCTTCCCCTTTAACAAATTTGGGATTAAGAGGACAATCCTACCCTCCTCACACACATTTCAATAAACACATCTATTTCAAATGTAACATTTACGATAGCCATCTATTTCTTATGTTACAACTTGAAAAATTCCATCCTCATATAATGGATTTATAAAGTAACAAAACTTACACACAACCACCCCATAGAAAAATATTGATTGGATTTATTCTACATCTTGATCATACAAGGGATTCAAAAATTTGTGAATACCACTTTCAAATTTTGTATGACAAGATAGCATCTGATTTTCATGGGGATTTACCATACAGAGGATTTGAATAAATCTGAAAATTATTTTCACATTCATTATAGAAAACTATAACCTAATTCTCGTCTATATTCTCTTCATAAAGTGGGTTTGAGAACTCTTGAAATTTATCTTCATCTATACATTAGGCTTCCATTTTCTAATGACAAAACATATCCTCATTATCATCACAAGAAGAGCTTTCAATATCAATGTGAGTTGCAACTACTTAAACTTCTGATTCATACATAACATCATGAACCTTAGGCTAACAAACTTCATTTTCCATGTCACAAAACAAATAAGATGAAAAAACAATTCTATCAATACTTTAGTGCACATGATCTTCATTATTTAACAGCTGTTCGTTATTAAGTGTATTTATCTTTTCATCATCATCAACACCCTTGGGTATTTCTTTTATATTGTCATCAATAAGAGATTCCTTTGATCCTCTATGTGTACAATATCTTCACCCCTTGCAAGCTTCTTTTCTTCCATGTTAATTAGGGCTTGAATATATGCAGTAGAGGTAACAAGTGCTTCATACTATTGATGGAAATCATCAAGTTCAGTCTGATTCATGTTAGTCAATTGTGCACTATTAGAGGGAGAAAAATCATTATAATACTGAGAATTTACTTGAACCTTTAGGTTTCTATATTAAAATTCATGTGCAACCCTATGAGAACTCAATATCAGAGTCATGAAACTTCACCAGTCCTAGCCTCATCACCCCTTCTATATCCATTTCCATTTGAAATTCCCAATGCAACATTTTTGGCTCCTTGTTTCTCAATCGGTAACTTATTTTCTTATCAAATGCGCTCAAGTACACCACTAATGCCATTGCATCCTGTGGTCTACAAATTTCAGGGATCTTCTTCAAATTTTTTATGAATCAAATATTGAATCCACACCATAATTCATCATTCTCAATATGAATACCCATGAAATATTATAATACTATGGAGACAAAAACTCTCTCACCAAATTACTCATTGAATGATGATTTAAACTCTACCTAAGAACTGATTGAATCTGGAAAACAATTTGAAAAGCACTCTCGAGCTTCATCTGTTAAGGACTGGACAAACAATATTATGAAAACATCCTCATGATTAATTCTATAATCATCCGTTAAATTACAAAATCTTTGCAAATGTGTTTCAGTTGGTTCACTTTGTAGAACATTGAACTTTGACACTTCCCTTCTTATCCCAGCAGGTATAATATTTGGGAAACCATGTCTGTGACTGAAATCTACAGGTTTGTACCATGCAACACTGAAGCTTCTTCGATTATAAATTTGTTAAAGCTCTCTTGGAATGGTTACATTTGGAAATATACAAGGCTAGAGATATTCACAATACATTTTCTTTGGCTTTCATAAGCATATGACACTTAACCTTGTCTTTCAATTACATACAAACTCAAGCATATAACAACATATGACTTTCACCATTATAATGCTTGATATAGGATTTCAATGAATTTGCATATTACAACAAAACAAATAAGTTGAATCTTAAAACATATTGGTGTAATCACCTAAAATTGGTCTGGTCTAATCAGAGGCCTACATATCAATTGAATTTCCCTAGGTCCTAATTCAGGTATCAAATCCAACCTTAATCTTGATTATGTGAGTGAATCTGATTTACTTATATAATTAATCAAAAATCAAATGATCAAGCATCAAAGGCTCATCATCAAAGAAGATTTGAATTAATTCATTAATTAATCATAGACTAATTATTTAAATCAAACTCAAAAATACCTTGGCTAGAGATATTAATTAAGTGAATTAAATTAAGGTCTTATTATCCACTCAAGCACAAAAGGACAAACAGGTTAATTCTACACAATGATTTTCAATCACATGGATCACTCAAGGTCCTAATCTCAACCACTCATTGTGGATCAATCTCAACCATCCAACTCAAATTCAAATGTAAATCACTTTCACTCCAAGGGAAAATCTATAAAATCAACCTCTCATCAAGTCGTGCTATCTACATCTCTTACATACCTACATGCTATCAATTTATATGTAGATCATCATGCATTCTCATTTATAACTAGATAATGCTAATATCATTCTAAATAGATCATTTTCATAGCAATTACATCTCAAATTCATCATTTTAGATCTAAATTCATCTCAATTCTTAGCTTAATCAATCATGTAGATGCACAATTTGATCAATTAGCTTAATTGCATTCAATTGTAGATCAAAATTTCATCAATGTAGATTCTATATAGTAAAATCCTTCATTTCATGAGTGTCCATTATTGATCTAGATGCTCAATTCTGAGAGAAATACTAATTAGATAGTATTATTCATGACTAGAAAGCAATGAGTCAATTTTGATTGGTTAATTGAGTTCATTTGATGTTCTACCACTAACCAATGGTGTTTCCTCAACACCACTCCACACACAACAGTATTTTTCAACACCCTGAAAGCTTGAATGAATAGTGTTTCTCAACACTCATCAAACAAACAATGATCATAAAACAAAAACAATCACACACACTCAATCAACGATATTTCTCACCACTACCTATCATGGATAGCATGGTTATAATTTTTCTTATCAGGTCTTCCGAGTGACTCTATGATGTCTTTGTACTAGAGGAAAAAGGATAGGGGGTATGATATTTTATTTTTATTTTTTCTATTATCATTGATTTATGATTGTCATATTTCCTAAGAAATTTTGGGAGTCACCAGACTAGAAGACCAAAGAAGGAATGTGACATTTTCTTTGTTTGCTACTTGTGAGTTAATTAATAATAGTGTGCAAAATTGTCTTAGGACATGATCACCAAAGAATCATCAAGGACATTTACATATGAAAAGGATTAATACTTGTTTGTTAATCCATGAAAGCAGTATTCATATGATCATGGTCGCTTGAGTACCAGTGGTGGTTGTACTTGCTTTTAAATAACACCTAACACCTAACAACTCTATGATGATAAATATAATAAAAAAATAAGATCAAAAGAATGACACTCATGGAAGATTGCATCTCATTCCAGGAGCATTTATTTCATCATTGCATTGATCTTCCTTGATCAAAACCACCTCATAGAGGGAAATCTATCTTCAACATGAATGAGTATCACATCTGAGATCCTTGAATATATCATAATAGAAGATCATTATTTTTTTGCAACATCATTATCGGGAGCTCAATCAAAATAGATTCTAAATCAACCTTCTTCATCATCAACATCAATCTAATCTTCTAAATCAATTCAACATCTTTTCAAAATCGTCATCCAACATCAGTCAGTTTTTATATCACATTTTGATCTCACTCCTGGGAGGCATCATCAATATAAAAATATCCTCGCATATGGATCATCAAAAAAAATTATTATCAAATGTGATAACCCTTCAAACTAATCATTGAAGCATTCGATCAACAACATCAAATCTTCTTCATCAATTGTGTTATCAATCAAATCGAATATTCAAATTAGGTTCCATATCAAAATGGAATTTCATCATTTGGGATGTCATCTTCATAAAATCTCATATCAAGTGGGTAGTCCCAATTTAATAAGAAAATCAATCAATCAATCAATCTTGGAACAAGTGATTTCCTTAGGTCGTATCAAATTGCTCACTCTCATCAATGTTTCAAATATCACCAGGGGAATATTATTTTCTTTGAATCACATCAATATGGTAGTTTCTTACTATTCAAATAATTTAATTCATTAGGATGCATATCAAGTTAATTATCTCAATCAACTTGTTAATGATAGTCAGTTTCATTGCATTTCATCAAACTGGCTATTCATTCAAACCAACCTTACAGTTTAAGAGTCTTTTTTGGCATTGATAAATTTCATCACTTCACATAAAATATTAGTTTTCATCGTCATTGTATAGGTGTTTAGTTTCATTGTTTCATATCAAGGTGAACATTTTGGCAAGTCTCTATCGATCTTGGTTCAATTAAGTTCGGAGTCAGTATTATCAATCTTTGTTCAATCAAGTTCAGAACCGGTATCTTTGAAGCTTCAATTGATCTTCATTCAATCAAGTTTAGAATTGATTTCCAATTAGGAATAGTTTCATCAAGATTCATATAAAACTATTCAATCAATCAGAAGATTAGTGATATCAGACGTTCTTTGAATCAACGCATTGATCGCATATCAATTCAAAGAGGGGCAAATGTAATCACCTCAAATTGGTCTAGTCTAATTAGATGCCTAAATATTAATTTAATTTCCCTAGGGCCTAATTCAGCTATCAAATCCAACCTAAATCCTGATTATGTGATTGAATCTGATTTACTTATATAATTCATCAGAAATGAGAAATCAAATGGTCAAGCATCAAAGGTTCATCATCAAAGAAGAGTAAATTAATTTATTAATCAATCATATCCTAATTAATCAAATCAAACTCAAAAATACCTTAGCTAGAGATATTAATTAAAATTGAATTAAATAAATGTCCTATTATCCAGTCAATCACAAAAGAAAAAACAAGTTAATTCTAACCAATGAGCTTCAATCACATGGATCACTCAAGGTCCTAATCTCAACCACTCATTGTGGATCAATCTCAACCATCCAAATCATATTCAAATTTGAATCACTTTCCCTCTGAGGGAAAATCTATTAAATCAATCTCTCATCAAATAATTTCTATCTATATCTCTCACATACCTATATGCTATTAATTTACATCTAGATCATGATGCATTCTCATTTGCAACTAGATAATGCTAATTTCATTCTAAATAGATAATTTTCATAGCAATTTCATCTCAAATTCATCATGTTATATCTAAATTCATCTTAATTCTTAGCTTAATCAATCATGTATATGTACAATTTAATAAATGTACTATTATCCACTCAATCAAAAAAGGACAAACAAGTTAATTCTAACCAATGAGCTTCAATCACATGGATCACTCAAGGTCCTAATCTCAACCATTAATTGTGGATCAATCTAAACCATCCAATTCAAATTCAAATTTGAATCACTTTCCCTCTAAGGGAAAATATATTAAATCAACCTCTCATCAAATCATTTCTATCTATATCTCTCACATACCTATATGCTATCAATTTACATCTAGATCATCATGCATTCTCATTTGCAACTAGATAATCCTAATTTCATTCTAAATAGATCATTTTCAAAGAAATTGCATCTCAAATTAATCATGGTATATATAAATTCATCTTAATTCTTAGCTTAATCAATCATGTAGATGTACAATTTAATCACTAGCTTAATTTCATTCAATTGTAGATCAAAATTTCATCAATGTAGATTCATTATAGTAAAATCTTTCATTTAATGGGTGTCACTTATTGATCTAGATGCTTAATTATGAGAGAAATCCTAATTAGATAGTATTCTTCATGACTAGAAGGAAATGAGTTGATTTTGATTACTTAATTGAGGTAATTTGATGTATTCTTTGTACTAACCAATTGATATAATGATTCATTGAGTGTTATGTGGTAGATTTGTAGATATACAATAAAAACACATCACAATAACCTATAACCATTTTAACCTTTTTATTCAGTGTACCACTGCATTAGCCTTTCTTATTTGATTGTTTTATTGAGTGATGCCTAGTGTTATATCCTCAGCACAGTGGGGTAGACCTCAGGATTCCATGTAGTCACATTGTAGTGATTCTTTTTACCATTAATATCTGACATCATGTTCTTGTGCTTGGATGATCCTTGTTGCTGCTACTATGTTCATTGCTTGGAGATTGTTTATTTTCATCATGAGATGTTATCATGTATTCTATGTATTTAATTGAGACATTTATTCAATAGATGTTATGTATTGTATTATGACTTGATTTAATATTATTATTCATATGTCATGTGCAATGGAAGATGTTTTATTAGGTATGCCATGATGTATCATTTTACCTTATTGATTGCACCTTTACTTACCTTAATATAATGACAGTATCTTGATTTCTTCTGTGTAATGTATGTGTTAGTTTCCTTATTGATATGTTTTGTTTTAATTATAGATAATTAAAGAATTAGAAATATTTCATTTGGGTTTTTAAATGAATGTAAGATATATCATGTGATTATGTTATGGTCATTCTTAGTAGTTTAGTTAATGTAGTTAAAAGTAAATATGTCTTGGAACCCTTGGGATAGTTAACTAGTTTTATGAACATTGGTATAATGTCTTATCATAATTTAATAAAATTACTTGCACTTATATTGCACTTGCTTTCGCATTTGTATTGTTGAATGTTCATTTGTATTATTTATGTATGTTTAACATTTAAAAAAAATTTATTGCAAAGATAGTTTAAACTTAGGTTAATTCCTCATGGGTTCCTTGGCGGGGCATTACATATATACAATGTGTTTCTCCATGCAACAATTTGCATTTTCTTTTTTGCACATGCAATCAAATATATGCATACAGTGACTCATATATGTGTGTGTGTGTGTGTGTGTACATATATATATGTATATATATGTATACATACATATATATATATATATATGTATATATATATTTATATATATATATAGGTATGTATATATTTATATAGTTACATATATATTATTAGAATATACGAGGAAGTGTTGGCATTGGTTGTAATTGATGTCAAAACCTCCATATCGACACTCTATGGGTATCATTTTGTTGTTGGCAATTTTGGTTATCTACCTGTTAGCTATCAGTTATGTAACAAGAAGTTTTGGTTATACCGTGGATAGGATCAGAGTGAACATATTTGGTGCTCCTGGTACTAATTTGTATTATAAACTATCCTAATCATGATCTATTTATCTTGGTGCACTAGAATAATTTTGGTGTTCTTTTCACATGGACAACTTGAGTGTAATTATTTAATTTACACATAGGATTTTAATCCTAATTAGTGGTCCATAGTCATTTGAAACTTGTCTACACAAGTTGCCATCCTTAAGGAGTCTATTGTAGATGTGTTGATTTCATTTCAACACATCATCCTATTCTTTTGGGCATTTTTGTCACCACTCTAGCTCATCCCTCCATTCTTGGTTGGAATTGGTTGCATTCCAAGCCTATATGTGCTCAACTTATTTTTTGATTTAAGTGGTCAACTTTGTGGCTCTATTTTGTGCTTCTGGTTTATCTTTGTAGATCCTTATTTCTTATATGGTATCAAAGTGGGCAGAGATACATTGAAGCCTATATTCTAGTTCATAAGTAGTTTGTGAGAAGGGAAGTGAGTGAGGATTATCTTGATAGCCTCGAGAAGCATCATATGGGATTGATGAACATGTCTATGCAGTTAGGCATTGATGACACATTTTTGGAAGGCTTGATCGGCGCATGCAGCTCTCCTTGGTTCCCTCGGTCATTGATGAAATCACTTCCATAGATGTAGATGGGCCCTCTATGTGTCTGTAGTAGCGGTCAACAAGTCCCCCGGTCACCATCAATAGTGGAACTACCACGTTTTCTACTATACCACATCAACCTTTATTCGGCCCACACGTCAAATTCATTGTTTTCATCATTGGGTGGGTTTGAAATCTAACTTGCCCATTTTAAAAATCATGTGTCTTCCTTTTCCCATGCTTCTCTACCGAGTGGTGAGGTCTGTGTACCATGCGGCCATCCACAGGTATTCCCTACCCCTAATTGTGCCTTTACAAAGAGATGAGACATCTCATGGGTAGTTGTCATCGTAGCTGCACTTAAATCAAGAAAAGAAATAGTAAAATCAACAACGTCTTCTAAGTTTGATTCCACACCTATACAACCTCAGTATGCATATGAGGTCCTTTTTCGATGCTATCTATGACATGGGGTTCGCAAAATCCTGAGTGGCCACCCTGGGTTGCAAGAAATCTATAGGTTGTGATAGAAGTTTTCTTCAAAGAGCCATCTTGACTCACTACTAGGCCTTTCCCTAGACCCAAAAGGGCTTCTTCTCAAACCCTAATCCAAGGGTGGAATACTAGGTTCAAGTACCCCACAATCCAAGAATCTCTCTACCAATTATGCTTTCATGCTTCACTGAAAATCCTATGAAAATCACTCATAGAGTCTAATAGTGTTGTGATCACTTCAACTTAGGTATTTTGACTCCATTATTGAATTTCTTGAGTTAGAATTCATCCTTTCACCAATTGAATTCCTATAAACTAGGAATAGGGATAATGGCTTCTTTTAGCCCTATCCAGGCTTCAAAACTGGATTAACTCACAAATTGTCCAAATAAGTCCCCAAACTATTATCATATTTGGACACCCTTTTCTAAAACAATAGATTTCTATGGTTAGGGTTCCTCGTCTCCTCATTATAGTACCCCAAAAGTCTTATGGACTTAGTACTTAAAAATAGGGCTATTTTGTGCAGTCTTTGGAATTATTCTCATAACCAAATGAATTGGTTTCATCGACCTTGACCATTTCTTTGAGGGTCTAAGAAATTGTCCCAAACCATCCTCCAACCACTATATTTCAATTTTAATCCAACCCTACAAGATATCACTCTTTGTTTCTCTTTTTCCCTAGTAAAGCTTGTTGTGGGTCCACAACAAACACCCCATTTTTGTCCTCTGACCATAGGCCCCCCCCCTTATTTTTGGGTTTTTGGTTAGCCTCTCTCTCTCTCTATCTTTTCCTTGAACTAATTTTTGGAAGGGCCTTTGAGAGAAAAAAGGTTCTTTTCTACCCTTTCACACTCTTGGCATTTTGGAGGACCTCATGTCCTCTGAAACACTGGAAAGGCTGAAGGGTCGAGCCCTACCCTTTTGGTGTTTCGGCCTCTGAAACACCAAAAAGGTCAAGGGGTAGAACCTTTACACCTTTTAGTGTTTCAGTCTCAAAAACATTGAAAGGGGAGGAGGCCACCTAACTTTCAACATTTCGGCCTTCGAAAACCCAAAGTCAAGTGACATCACCCATGGGTGATATAGGTGTCTCAAGTCTTTTTGTTCTCACTTTCTTTTTTATTTTGTTTGTGTCTTCTCGCCTCCTTGGGCGCTCATCATTTTTCCTCTCCTCCTTTTTGTTTGTCAACATGTTTCCTCTCCTTCCACTTAGTGGATTTTTTCTTCCCCCTCTCCTCACGCTTTGTAGGTAGGGCCTTGTCATCTTCTCTCCTTTTTGAGTTTGTTTTTTACGTTTTAGGTCAATTTAGGTCTCATCTTTGGCCTAGTCGGGTCGTACTCCCTCCTAGGCCCCTAGGTTTTTCACCCTTGGACCTCTAGTCAAATCGCTCTCCCTTATTTTAGTCCTTTTTATTTTCATTTTTTAGGTTAGCATTTTTTGGTGTCACAACCTAGTCGCAGGTTTTTGGCCTCTCAAAGGCCAAAAAAAACCCCTCTCGAAGCAAATTTTAATCCAAGTGCAGTTTGCACTTTTGACCTTTTCGGCATTTTGGACCTCCAAAAACACTGAAATACAAAATAATCCAAAGACAAGGTCTCTCTTCCCATAGTTTTTGAACTTCAAAACCTTCTTCAGACTTTCACATACCAAAAGGTCGAAAGCTTTTCATTAGCACCTGAATCTTTTCAAGATTTTAGGTATTTGCACCCCAATTTTCTACAAAGTTTTTTGCACTCCACAAGTCTGAAAAGCATTTGCTTCACCACAACCTCATCCTTCACTATTTCAGCCTTTCGTACTCTGACCTTGTCTTCAGCGTCTGAAAGCCCAAAATTCTGAAAGAGCTAAAAATTCATATCTAGCTACTTAAGATCCCTTTCCCTCTAATTTTCTTAGTTAGTTTTGTTTTCTTCCTACTTTAGTAATTTTTTTAATAAAGATACTGATTATTTGCGTGTTTTCTTGCAGGAATGCCTGAGAATGAGGCATCATCACCAATGGAGTACCTATTTAAGGGGTATCACCATCCCTCAAATATTGAGAAAAAGCATATAGAGATCACTGATACCGACATTAGAAATGTGGACTACGATCAATTCCTAGTAAGGTGTTCTCAACCAGCATTAACGACTGAAGACTGCACCTCCCTAGTTTTATCAGGCCTAGTCAATGCAATAGCACACCTAGTAGCAGTCATTTCCTCTGAGCTTATCATGACATGGGCCAACCACTACATACCAGATGAAAAGGTGGTCAAGAATACAGAAGCATAGATAGTCCTTGACCTAAGGCCATACAACATTGAAGAGGTCTTCCATCTTCAGAAGGGTGTGGGAAAATTCTATAACTTCTATATAGAAAATAGGTTGAGATGGTTCAGGAACAAAATGGAGGATGCCTATGAGATTGCAAATCAAGAATACCTCCAGCAACCTCTCCCAAAGAAAAAACTAGACAAAATAGATCTCAGAAGGGGATACTTGAGAGATGACATCCACACAGAAGTCATATTGATAAGCTGAGTGTATGGACTACCTCAGTCCATCCAACTTGAGAATTGGATGATCTTCTTGATAGAAAATATAAGCATCCACAAGGCCAGATTTGATTGGTCCACCATCCTAAGTGATGAATTGGATGAGAAACTAACTACGGTGAAGCACAACCTAAAGTTCTAAATGACTTCATACATAGTGTACCTGTTAGCCGCATGAGAAGACTATATGGGGATCACAAAATGGGGAAGTTTGGTGAACAAAATGCATGGCCTCATATTGTCTATCCACAAGTGGTAAGAAGAAAAGATATGCCTAAAAATAGCCTGAACTATAGAATAGTGAACGATGCCTTTATCTTCGTAGTCATCAGATCTATAGAGGGTGACTACATGAAGAGACTATTAGAAGAGGTTGCTTCCAAAATAAGGGCCATAGAGGTGTACTACATGTAGTTCATAACCTACATCAGAGTGGCAAGATCTACCCTGCACCCCAAGAAGCTACCCAGGTACCCATCTGATTGGGTAATCATCCTAGAAATGGCTAGGCAGCTTGCAGATGCATATGAACACATCAAGCATAAGAAGAAGCATTTTTGGGACTTCCCCATTTCCATAGGCCCCTACACTCTCCAAGACATGAAGATATGTAAGTCATTGGCCTTTGAGTGGGATGAGTGCTCACTCCAACTATATAAAAACCATACGGGCCTGATTCGACCCCATAGGCACATAAAGCTATATCAGTGGAAAGCTCTACATCCATGAGCCACACATTAAAGATAATTGGATGAATTGTGTGGATGACCATGAGGTAATAATTAGGTATTACTGCATGATGTGCCTCACACTAGCACAAACAACCTTAGTGGTCAATATTCCCCAAAAGGTTTGAGAAAAAGATTCAGATAATGTGCTGGAGTTGATATATACTATTGATAAAATGTACAATCAGTATATCTTGAATGCAGAGGTAGATAAGGAGGAAAATGACAGCATTGAATTTAGAGCATCTATCAGATATCAGAGATCTTGGGGGAAAACACTTTCAAGATCAGTGCCTTAGATAGAGATTTTACCCCATTTCCAGTCAATGGGAAATTCCTCAAACACTATTTTGGATCCTAAGCGGGACTGCCCTTTGTCCCTTGTATCATAGTTTGGTTCTTTTTGTTTTCTTTTTCTTTCCCTTTCTTTCTGTCTTTTTCCCATCGTCAGTTTGTTCCTCTCGTTTGTGGTTGTTCCCCTTCTTTTGTCAAGGCTTGTTGCATCATTTTTTTCTTTGGGTCCATGTGTCTTGGACTCATTCCAAGTGGTCCTTAAATTGGAGCAGAGGTTTTTCTTAGTCAAATTCTTTAAAGAAACATATAGCATAGATAATGCTCCAAAATTCAAGTGGTGGTATCTTCCATTGATAATCAGAAATATGTTCAATGCTTGGTCATCCTAATAAAAAATAATACTAAATAAATGGCACCCAAGAGCATTGGTTTTGTCGAGCATTTGTCAGTTGGGGCCAGCACTAGTACATTGATTCAGGTACCCACCGATCCTAGAACCCAATTCTAGTGAATAAGAAGATAGGAGGAAAGGAAGAATAACTGAAGATGAAAGAAATGAGTACAAAATAAAAAGGGCTTGAAAAGAAGTTACACTCATAAAATCTGAGTAGCACAACCTAATCATTGCTCGGATTGATCAAAGAAGATAGTATGAACCTGAACATCAAACTACATAGATCAAGGGTCTTGATATGGCTCATGCAAGAAAATAAGAAATTGTTTCAAAGAAAAGAGCTCTCCTACATAGCACTAGCCCAACAAACCAAATTACCAAGGGTGACTATAATAACCTCTACTGGGTCTATGGATGCTCGGTCGACAGTAGAGAAAGGTTATATTTAGGACTCGAGGAAAACTTTGTCAAGGCTATGGACGCTTGACTGGCAGAAAAACACTTTCTGGGAAGCCTTGGGCTACGTAGCGAAGATTGGGAACAGATGACAGATATTTTGGTCACCGTAATCAAAGGTCAAGGAATGAAGACACATGAACACACACTGGGAGACAAGCAGAAAAATTCAAACTAGGAAGTCATTGAAAGATAGTCAACACAAACAACTCTTGGTTCTCATTTTGCTGCAAAGTCTTGATGATAAAGAAATGCCTCAGTCATTCCTCCTCTTGTTGGGGCTATCTGTTGTGGGTCCACAACACACACCCCATTTTAGTCCTCTAACCATGGGCCCCCCCTTATTTTTTGGCTTTTTGGTCAGCCTCTCTATATATTCCTTAAACTGAGTTTTGGAAGGGCCTATTGAGAGAACAAAGGTGTTTTTTGGCCCTTTTGCACTTTCGGCATTTCGGAGGACCTCGGGTCCTCCAAAACACCAAAAAGGTCGAAGGGTCGAGCCTAGCTCTTTCAATGTTTCAGCCTCTGAAACACGAAAAAGTTTGAGGGGAAAAACCTTTACACCTTTTGATGTTTTGACCTTTGAAACACCTAAAGGGGAGGAGGCCACCCAAATTTTGGCATTTCGGCCTCTGAAACCCTAAAGTTAGGTGGAATCATCCACAGGCTATATAAGTGTCTCAAGTCTTTTTTTCTCACTTTATTTTTTCTCTTTTCTAGGTCTTCTCACCTCCTCGCACACTCGTTGTGATGTTGTGTTTCCTCGCCTCCTCGCCAGTCATCATTGTGTTTTCTCTCCTCACACTGAGCGGCTTTTGTATTCCCCCTCTCCTCATGCTTTACAAGTAGGGCCTCGTCATCTTCTCTTTTTTTTGAGTTTTTTATTTTTAGGCTAGTTTAGGTCTCATCTTTGGCCTAGTTAGGTCATGCTCCCTCCTAGGTCCCTAGGGTTCACACCCTTGGACCTCTAGTCGGGTTGCTCTACCTTTTTTAGTCCTTTTTCTTTGCATTTTTTAGGTTAGGTTTTTTTGGCGTCATGACTTAGTCGTAGGTTTTCAACCTCCAAAAGGCTAAAAACAACCCTTCTTGGAGAAGATTTTAATCCAAGTGCAGTTCACACTTTTAGCCTTTTCGGCATTTTGGACCTCCAAAAACACCGAAATGCCAAAGAATCTGAAGACAATGTCTCTCTTCCCGGAGGTTTTGGACTTTCAAACTCCAAAACCTTCTTCGGACTTCGAAAAATTCTTCAAACTTTCACACACCAAAAGGCCAAAATATTTTCATCAAACCCTAAATCTTTTCAAGATTTCAAGTTTTTGCACCTTGATTTTCTGCAAAAAAATTTCGCACTTAGAAAGTCCAAAAATTACTTGCTTTGCCATAGCCTCATCCTTCACAATGTTGGCCTATCACACTGTGACCTTGTCTTCAGCGTCTGAAAGCCTGAAAGTCTGAAAGAGCTAAAAATTCATTTATGGCTACTTAAGATCCCTCTGCTTCTAGTTTTCTTAGTTAGTTTTGTTTTCTTTCCTACTTTAGTAGTTTTTTCAATAAAGATACTCATTATTTGCATGTTTTCTTGTAGGAATGCCCGAGAAGTGGACAACATCACCAATGAAGTACCTATTTAAGGGGTATCAGCCTCCCTCAAAGATCAAGAATAATCATCTAGAAATCACTGATACAAACATCTAGAACATGGACTGGGATCAATTCCTAGTAATGTGTTCTCAACCAGTAGGAAGGACTGAAGACTGCACCTCCCTAGTTTTATTAGGACTATTCATTGCAACAGCACACCCGGTAGTGGTCATGTCCTCTAAGCTTATCATGACATTGGCCAACCACTACATACTAGGTGAAAAAGTTCTCAAGAATACAAAAGGATAGATAGTCCTTGACCTAAGGGAAGATAACATTGAAGAGGTCTTCCATCTTTAGAAGGGTGTGGACAAATTCTATAAATTCTATATAGAAAAAAGGTTAAGATGGTTCAGGAACAAAACTGAGGACACCTATGAGATTGTATATAAGGAATACCTCCAGCAGCCTCTCCCAAAGAACAAACTAGACAAAATAGATCTCAGAAGGGAATACTTGAGAGATGACATCCAGGTCGGAGTCACATTGGCCAAGTGTATGGACTACCTCAGTCCATACAACTTGAGAATTGGATGATCTTGTTGATAGAAAAGATAAGGAACCGCAAGGCCAGCTTTGATTGGGCCACCATCCTAAGTGATAAATTGGATGAGAAACTGACCACGCTGAAGCACAACCCAAAGTTCTATGTGACTTCATACATAGTATATGTGTTAGCTGCATGAGTAGACTATCTAGGGCTCATAAAATGGGGAAACTTTGGTGAACTAAATGCATGGCCTCATATTTTCTATCCAAAACTGGTAAGAAGAATAGATATGCCTAAAAATATTCCAGACTACAGAATAGTGAATGATGCTTTTATCTTCGCAGTCATCAAATACATAGAGGGTGACTAAGAAAAGAGACTATCAGAAGAGGATGTTGCCAAAATAAGGGCCATAGGGGCATACTACATATAGTTTAGAACCTTCACATACAATAGAGTGGAAGGATCTACCCTAAACCCCAAGAAGCTACCTAGATACCCATCTAGTTGGGTAATCATCCTAGAAATGTCTAGGTAGCTTGCAGATGCATATGAACACATCAAGCATAAGAAGAAGCATTGACAAGACTTCCTCATTTCCATAGGCCCCTACACTCTCCAAGATATTAAGATCTATAATTCATTGGCTTTTGAGTGGGACGTGTGCCCACTCAAACTATATTAAAACATCCAAGCTTGATTCGACCCCATAGGCACATACAATCATATCATTGGCAAGTTCTACATCCATGAGCCACACATTAAAGATCATTGAATGAATTGTGTGGATGACCACGAGGTAAGAATTGTGAATTACTATAGGATGTTCCTCACACTAGCACAAGTATCCTTAGTGGTCAATATTCCCCCAAAGTTTTGAGACAAAGATTCAGATAATGTGCTGGAGTTGATAGATACTATTGATAAAATAGACAAATCTTGAATGCAGAGGTAGATAAGGAGGAAAATGACAGCATTGAATTCAAAGCAAGGCATGTGCTCAGGATTACTAAGGCATGTATTGATAGACCTTATCAAATGGATCCCATTCCCATGAAGGCACTAATGGATCCACCCAATAAGGAAGATAAGAAATGTGGAGGGAAGACCACCGTGCCACAGCTCAAGAAGGCCCCACCTTAGAAGCTAGGAAGAGTATATGGGCATGAACATGCAGTAGAATATGGTTCTAATCCTAGGCACAAGGTAGATAGATCCTCTTTTTGGATCATCATAGGCCACCTAAGGGGAGGGGTCTTCCATGTCCAACCCGTCTCCCCTAGCAATGGAGAAGGGAAGAAGACATATAAAAGAAAAAGGGCATCTGCCTCTCCATGATTGGAAACTTTACAAGAGGAATCAGAGTTGGAAGATGTACCCTTGATAAATAGGACAAGATCTCAGATAGCCTCTCTAAGGAAAAATTAGATCACAAGGAAGTAGGTAGAGGCTCCTAAAGAGCATGACAATCCTTTGGATACCCTAGGCTCAGATGAGTTTTTCATGTCCAATTTTGAGGGCCTAGGACAGGATACACCTGACTCCACAACACAAAGTGACATGGGAGCATAAGCACCCATCTATCCTCAAGTGATCCTTACTCCACCTCCTTCCCAATTCACCAACCCTACATTAAACATGCCTATCACAGGAGTGAACTCTAGCACTGGCCAAAGGGCATAAACTCAAGATGTCGGTGTTGCCCAGAGCATAGCAAGGGATACATCTATAGGAGAGAGTTCAACACCAACTCCACCACCTCACATTCCAACTCCACCAACCTCTCTCCCACCTCCTATTCCCACTCCATCACCTTCTCTCCCAACTCCCATGCTAACTCTACCTTCTTCTACTTCTACTCCACCACCTACAATGAAAACGCCGACTCCACCACCATCTTTTCCTTTTCCTTCCTCTATCCTGACTCCCCAAGCTTTGGTAGGAATAGAAGTTGCATCTCCCTTCAAAACCATACTAGAAGCCATGACAGGCCTTAATGTAGAAATATCAATGAGTTTCTCTAGGGATGAAGGCCAAGATAAATGTGAATAGGAGGCTATAGTTGAAGAATAAAAGGGAGAGGGAGAGAGATATTAAGGAGAAATGAATGAGGAAGAAAGGAAGGAAGAGGGTGAATCTGAAGAAGAGTTAGATAAAGAGGAGGGGGTGACCTCAGATTCACAAAGCTTGGCTTCAGTCCTTCACATTGCCTCGTATGAGCTGGTTACGGCCTTTAGTAAATCCACTTGTTTTAATAAAGAGATTCAACCATGGAAAAGAACTTACATAGATGAATAAGAAGGAGAAGACACATATATATCATTCTTAGGGCAAGCCTTCCATAAAGAAGATGCTAATATATCGGCAAGGATCATATCATACGTCACTCAAGACACTAGGGGTCACTAGAAGGCGCAGGTCGAAGTTCCCTCTACTAGTACATCTCAAACACAAATAACCCCAGAGGATTATACATTCAAAGAGGTAGATCTGGGAGAACCAACAAGAGAAGGGAGTAAGACCCTAGCAGCTCTAGGAATCAAAAATGCTCTAGGTTTTATGAGTAAAGATGAGGAAGCCATCAAATATTTGATAGAGAAGAATGAGGATCTGAATAAATTTATTTATAAGATGGTGGTTCCCATTTACCCAAACTTCCCAGAGGCCTCATTATAGGCCGTACTAGAGAAGAGACCTACTTCAAACTTGCTGGCAGGTATGACCCCCTCTTTCATTCAGGAAAGTGTTGATTAGAAGAATGATTTTGAACAATTTGGAGAAGGGGTTATCAAAATAGTTTTTAGGCCTTTCAGAGTTATTCTAGTGGAAACCAAAATATTGATAAACATGATGGAGAGTGATGAGGGGTTAGATTCTGAATTGACCAAATGGAAAATTGTCCTCTAGGAACTCAAGATAATCAAGAAACAACACCTCCAAATTCTGGTCAAGATATATGAAGGCAAAGAGCTAGACAACTTTGACACTTAGATTAATAGTATAGCCAAAATAATTAAGGTTTGCGAAAAGTTCCTACACCCCATACAACAAAAGCATAAGAAAATAATGGAATGGGTAGAAGAAATAGAAAACTTCTTTACAAGTATTGACTTAGATCTATACTGAGATCAAGAGAGGAAAATTCTATTCCCATCCAAAGAGGTGATACAATAATTCAAATATATTCTGGCAGGTGTTAACACTAAAGAAGGACTACACCAACTTTTCTATTCAAAGGAATACATGCAAAGGATGTTTGAGCACAAAGAAGAGATCAAGTTGTTCACTTCTGAACTGACCATTTTCAGAGAGAAGAAAGAATGACGAATCAACAAAGTAAAGAGGCGAGAAATAAACTATGAGGAAGCATAGGAGATAGTGCAGAGGCTATCAGCTTCTCATCCAAAGGAGTTCCCAAACTAACTGCTCAAATCCAGACAACCATTTTTGAGAAGTGGAATTTTTCCATACTTAGCCATTTTTACAAAGGCTAATTTTTTGGCATTTCAGCCTTTCAGCCTCCAAAAGGCCAAAATTTTAGGGATCTCAAGTTTTATTTTAACACTTAGGCAAATTTGCACCTGGAAAATTTTGGTGCAGAGGTTGGGGTCTGAATTCTTGGCCATTCCAACATGATCACTTTTTTGCCTTAAAATAGAACTTCAAATCAGATGGATGCATAAATGGAGTTTTTTTTTGCAATGATTAAGGGTCTTCTATCAATTCCCACCTCGAAGAGAACCCTAGATGAATATTCCAAGGGATATCTCAGAGATCAAGAAGACTCCAGTTACAAACAATGAAACTCCAAGCTTCTCTCTCTCTTCTTTCTTAATGAGTTTGACAAAATTTTCATGGGAAAATTGATTGTAAATGGATTAAATATCCATGCAACTAGTTTAGTATCAGTTTAGCAATAGATTTCTTTAGCAAATCTTTAGTTTTAGTTGGTTTTCATTATTTTTAGAGTCTCTAATGCCCGAGTTTTGGTATTCAGAGTTTGTAGATCAGAACTCTATATATTGTAATCAAAAGCAATTTAATAGGGGCATATTCTTGATGCAATAAAGATCTAAAATTGGTGATTCATTCATGGTGTGATATTTTCAGTTATCTATGCGAAATTGATTAATGTGTGTCTACTTTTTCATTATTTTCAAAGAGCCAACTATTTATTGTTTATCGGATCTGCGATTCTTTAATTGGAGTTTGTTGTTTTTTATCTACCTTGTTATGATGAATGCATTGGAAAGATCATCTTTTGGGCTCAATGATAAATTTTTCTCATGTGTGTGCACATCTTGGTGACTTCACAATTTGATATATTTTGAAAATCTTGCACGAGTGAATACATTTTCTCTAAATGATTGTATCCGTTGGGTATATAATTGTGACGTGGTCTAATTTATATCTAGTGGGTTCGTTCCAAATCTATCTTTCATTCTATTTGCAAGGAAGGATCAACAATGGATTATGTCCTTTAAGATTTCATTTTCAGCAATTTAATTTATTCTTGTAACCCTACTCTTTCAAAAATTTCTTTCATAAATCTGAAAGCAATCAAAATCATCTTTAGTTTAAAACATAAACTTGCATCATTAGTAAAACTAAAATATTTGATAAATAGGAAAATACCAAAAAAGTACTAAAGTTGTTTTGCAGTTTGATGTCTTGAAAGTACCAGCAAAGGCCTCCTCATGAACAATCACATTTATCTTCAACTGAGTTACTAATCAGAGGTTGTACCATGATCCCAGAGAACCTTGGGAATAAATTTGTTATTCTTTTAAGAGAGGAAATCAAATCTCAAGATCCTAGCAATTGACTTGTGTAAAAATAACGTTCAACAAGGTTATTGACAAGATTGCCTAGGGAAAGAGCTCACAAATATCCATTTCTACCTCTAAAACTGAAACCAAAATAAAACCTAAATAAAATGATCCCTCTTTTATTCCTCCAAGGCACAGGTGTTTTCCATGGTGGGAAATTCATTGAGGAGCCTTTTTTTCTATATATTGTCCATAATGGACCAGAGAACTCAAAACTAGAAGAAGTTTTATTTACTACATGGAACTAAAAAATTAAAAAAAATACACACAGAACTAGTAAACAAATATTAGAAACTAATTACATTAATATTTTACACAATTCAATCCATCTCTATAGCTAGGAAGTAAAAAACACAAAAATGATGACTGTGCAAAGTCCTGCAACTTCTTAATTGATTCAAAATATAATGTAAAGTCATCCAACCCTTGGAAAATTCCAAAGAAGTCCTTAAATATCCTTCCTCTATCTAGGGAAACCATCAAAACTAATCACAAACTAATTTTGGTCACAAGGCAACTTTTTGATAAAAGTTGTCAAGCAACTTTCAAAAGTTGCAAATGTTGCTCAAGCAACATTTTACATCTTTTTGCAATTTTTCTTTCTCATTCCTCCACCTCCATGGGTGGATTAAAAAAGGTATAAAATCATTTATCATGACTCAAAAAAACCTAAAAATGTCCTCCTAAGCATCTTGGTTTCCCAACCAACATTTTGACTCATTTTGTCAAATAGGGAATTACAAAGGTCACTAGGACCAAAACCTCCAAAATTGAAACTTAAACACTCCTAACACATTTAAAAATCATCCTAAACTTCCTTAAACTCCTTTAAAAAATAAAAGGAAACACAACACAACAAAAATGAAGGGATTTGAACCCTAGGTGCTCCTACACCATTCTCCCCTAAATAAAAAGAATTCAAAACCCATTGGAAGGGATCAAGTTAGGATCTATGCCCAACTTATGAAACTATTTATCCAACATCCATGTAGCCTCTAAATCTTTCTTTCCTTTCCATTTGATTAGATACTACATGTACACCTTGGTCCTTTTCTTCTTAGCTACTCTAGAGATCAAAATCTTCTTGTCTTCTGGTCTTGGTGTGACTGGTAATTTCAAAGGTTTTATCTCATCTACATCCTCTAATTGTTCATGATCTCCTTCTAGAACTGGTCCTTTATAGGCAACCAAATCTGCAACATTAAACACTAGAGAAAGTCCTATATCAGCAAGTAACTCCACTTTATAAGAATTGTTCCCATATTTAGCTAAAATGGAACAAGGGCCTATCCTTCTAATCTGAAGCTTGTTTGGAACACATTTTTTCAACCTTTCCTTGTTCAAGTGAACCATTAATAGATATCCAACCTAGAATTGAACATCTTTCTTTCTCTCATCCACTTTATGCTTTGTATTTATAGTATTGTCCACAAGTTCTTGTTTAACTGTATCACGTACATCCTTCATGACTAAGTGATGTCCTCTACATAACCACTTCTCATTGCACTATTCCCTAGGTATCTTAGTTCACATATGCCTCTGGGATGAATCCCATAGATCACTTAAAAGGGACTCTTACCTATGGATTTGTTTATGGTGCCATTGTAAGAAAATTATGCCTGAGCAATAACTTGATACCATGTATGTCCATATTCTTTGATGAGGCACCTTAAAAGGTTTCCCAAGCTCCTAGTAACCACCTCAGTCTTCCCATTCATTTGTGGATGATATGCAGATCCAAAAGAAAGGTTGGTGCCAAGCTTATGCCACAAAGTCTTCCAGAAATGGCTCATAAATTTGGAGTCTCTATCTGATACAATACTCAAGGGTAGTACATGGACCCTGACTGCTTCCTTAAAGAAATTTTTTTGTGTAGCATGCATCATGGGTTGTTTTACATGGCACAAAATGACCATCTTACTAAACTTTTCCACAATCACAAAGATACTATCAAAACAATGTTTTTTCTTAGGGAGTCCAACCACAAATTCCATACTAATACACTCCCAAGGTATCTTTGGGATTGGAAGGGGTTGATACAACCCTACATTTGAGGAATTCCCCTTGGCCTTCTGATAGACAATACAAGTCTCTACATATTTTTGAATGTCCTTATTCATCTTAGACCATTAGTAGTATCTTTTGACCAACTCTAATGTCTTGCTAACACCAAAATGTCCACTAAGTGACCCATTATGTTTCTCTTGCATTATGTTCTCTCTCATTGAACCTCTAGGAACACAAAGTTTCCCTCCCCTAAACAAAATACCTTCTCAAAGATTAAAGTTAGAATACTCATAGTGGAAATTATTTTTAAAGTCTCTACACACCTTATAAGCATCTGATAAGTCCTTATCTTCTAGATAAAGTTCTTTAAAATTGGCTATGCCAATTCTCCTTAACTGTATTTCTTGGAAAACCAACAATCTTCTGCTCAATGCATCTGCCACATTATTTTTTAGCCCTTTCTTATGCTTAATTTTGAATGTATAGGCTTGAATATATTCTCCCATTTCATATGCGTGTGACTTAACTTGTCCTATGAGTTTAGAAAGCTTAAATCTTGATTGTCTGTGTAGACTACAAATTCCCTAGGAAAGAGGTAGTGTCTCCATTTCCTCAAGGCTTGAACCAATGCATGAAACTCTAGGTCATATGAGGAGTACCTCATTTTGGCATCACTTATATTTTCTCTATAGAAAGCCATGGGTTTGTCTTCCTGACTTAAGACTTCTCCTATAGTAGTATTACTGGCATCACACTTAATAGTGAATAACTTCTGAAATCTAGGAAGCACCAAGATTGGCTGGGTGGCTATCTTTCTCTTCAAAATTTCAAAACCTCTGTTAGCTTTCTCATTCCACTACAATTTGGTCTCCATGCCTCCTTTGATTGTGTCTAAGACTGGTGCACATATCTCACTAAACTATCTAATGAACTTCCTATAGAATTGTGCTAAACCATGGAAGCTCCTTACCTCTATAGAAAGTTTAGGTGTAGGCCAATTTATGATTTCTTCCACCTTTCTAGTATCCATTTTCAAATTCCCTTCTAATATAAACCCAGGTACACCAACTCTTATTTCATGAACTCACATTTGTTCAAGTTGATTGTCAACTTCTCCTCATGTAATCTTTGTAAAATCATCTGAAAAGGCTGAAGGTGGTCCTCTTTTGTCTTACTAAACACCAATATATCATCTAGGTACACCACAACCCACTTACCTATGAAGTCTTTCAACACTTCATTCATTAACCTCATAAAGGTGCTTGGGGCATTAGACAACCCAAATGGCATGAATAACCACTCATATAGGCCTTTTGTGGTCTTAAAAGACATTTTCCACTCATCCCCTTCCTTCACTCTAATTTGGTGGTACCCACTCTTTAGGTCAAATTTGGTAAAATACTTGGCCCCTCCTAGAAAATCCATTAAGTCTTCTATTCTTTGGATTGGGAACCTATACCTTATGTTAATTCTGTTAATAGCTCTATAATATGTACACAATCTCCAAGTACCACCCTTCTTTGGGGCTAGGACAATGGGGATAGAACAAGGGCTTATGTTTTTCCTAATTAGGCCTTGGTCAGGTAGCTCTTGGATTTGCTTAGCAATATTTTCATTCTTTTGTGGGATCATCTTATAGGAAGCTTTGTTAGGGAGTGAGGCTCCTGGGATAAACTCAATTTGATGGATTATGGCTCTCTCAGGTGGTAGGGTAGCTGGTTTTCCATCACTAACTATATCCATGTATTTGTTTAGTAGCTCTTGTATCTCTATGGGAAACTCCTATTTCTTTTCCACATTTTCATCCTTAGGTTTCAACACTAAGGAAAATCCCACTCCTTCAAGTGTGCTCAAGAATTCATTTTCCCCCACTACAAGTAAATTAGGTCCTATTGTTTTCATTTCTCCTTCTTCCAAGATTGACTGGTTTAAATGTGAACCCATCCTTCTTAAATGAGTAAGAGTTCTTAGCTCTGTCATGCATAGCAAATCTATCAAACTACCAGGGTCTTCCCAGCAAGAGATGACAAGCATCCATGGGTAAGGAATCACACAAAAATTTGTCCTTATATCTCCCTATTGAGAACTCTACCCAAGATTTCTCATTCACTAACACATGTTGGTCTTTTTCATCCAGGTGACCCTATAAGGGTTAGTATGTGGAATACTTTTCAAATTAATCTTATCAATTGGTTTAGTAGAGATGATGTTATCAATAGATCCAGAATCAACTATAACTTTGCAAACCTTACCTAGGATATTGCATTGGACTCTGAACAGAGATCTCCTTTGACTTGTCTCTTCTCAAATTAGTTCCTTGATAATTTTCCTTCTAATCATCAAATTATCCCCTATCTATGAGTCCAATTCCACCTCTGTTGTCTTACAACTAGAAGACTCTTCTTGCACATAGTCTATTCTTTTCTCTCCACCTTGGGATGATGAACTCTTTTCAGGACACCTATAGGAATAATTCCCATATTGTTGGCAAGTGGTTCATTCAGGATTGTTTTGGAATACTTTAGGGTTTTCATTTATGGAAAAACATCTAGTATGGATGATTTCTTGGTGTAAAACACAGTTTTGGTGTTATATCTTGCAAAATGACTAAGTCCAGAAGGTATAATTATAGAGTATATCAGTACAGTTTTGGTCAGTGAGCACAGTATATGGTGAATGAAGGCATGCAAACTTAGGAGAAGATATTTTGGGATATATATAACCTTGAGTTAAGGTCTCTTATGTTTTGGTGTTGATCGCAGTAAGTTACATTATATTGAAGACATGATAAGACAAAGTAACAGTGATACAAGATAGATGAAAGGTTGCGATGATTAAGGGAGTATAATGCGGAGTCCAAACATGCTATGTTGGATTCAGATTGAGGATTGCCTATTTTTTTATAGTGTATTATTTCTGACTTGGTATTTATTTTCTGTATAAGTGTTAACTCTATTTTTTGATGCATTGGAAGTTGTCTGGACATATAATGATGTATATATAGGAAGATATTTTTGAGAAGTGAAGAATATATATGATGAAATGTATGAATGTTAATATATGAATGCATTGTGATTTTAGAATAATATAGGTGGTGATGCGAGCTACAAATGGAACTACCTAATCATAGAATATGCTTGTATTGTTCACTATTGAGAAATCATTGTAACAGAATCATATTTTTGATTGTGTGAGCAGTCATCTCAGTATAGCTTTAATAGGGTTTTTATATTCCTCTAACAAGGAAATGTGTTAATGTAATAATCATCTCCTAACAAGGCTAGGTATCCTAATAGGGATATAATACTTTTAGTACATATCTTTGGATACCATCTCCACCGAGGTTTTCCCTTGGCCATGGTTTCCTCGACAACAAATTCATGGTGTTATGAATTATCTATTTTGTATTTATGTTCTTTTCATTTTAGAAATTATTTGGTTAATTTGGAATTTACTAAGTTTAAGTTTAAAGTGTTGTAATATTGATTCACCCCCCTTCTCAGTATTACTTAATCCTAACAATTGGTATTAGAGCTATTTTCCCTTGGAGAGAAAGTCTAACAGCTTAAGGGAGATCAAGATGGATTCTAAAAGTTTGGAAGAAAAATTTGAAGCAACACTTGAAGACCTTGATAAGGATAAAGAAGAGAATGGTGACTTGAGATTCAATTTGAGAAGAGTTGAGGGTTTCATCAAGAAACTGAAAGAACAACTTGAACTATCTAGGAGATAGAGACAAGATCTTATGGATAAGATAAAAGAGGATTGAAACAATGATACTTCAGATCAGATAAAACAACTTGAACAAGAGAAAGATACTTTGAAGCTTGAACATGAAACTACTTCCCTTCAGACAACTAAAGAGATTAAACAAGTAAAGGATGATAGAAAAAAATTTGAAGAAACCTTAAAAGATGCAATATTCAGATGGGACAAATGAAGACTGTAACGCTCCACCAAGGAACCCGGAAGGAAAAATCTTCTAACCACTAAAGTTGCAAGTAATGTTTTTTGTAAAACAACCAACATAAAAACACTTTACAAAGACTACCTAATTCATGAACATGAATATCATTTCTCTTAACAACAAAAAGCATCATTAAATATCTAACTCAGCCTATGTCCTCCACAGGTTCCCTAATGTTATTACTTAACTATATGAACCAATCTATTAGTGAGATATTCCTAAACTACATTATTCTAGAATCATTTTAGTGCACCAAGTAAATATTCCTTTCTTACCTTAAAATACTCATTCAATACATCTAATTGATAAATCAATCTTACTATCAAATCACATGACTTTCAAATAATGAAAAAAAGGTTTAATCTTCTTCTTTTGCATATTAAGATTCATCTAGGAAAGTTAACCTTTAACCTAACCATTCATTCTCTTATGTAACATCTAATGATCCTGAATTCCTAATATGCATTATTAGCATTTCATTTTCTTTGCATCACCATAATTTAAACATTTTAATATCTCAACATATCCTAAGTTCCTTTATCAAAAATTACATTCATACTAGGTAACATGAAAATAAGTATAGAAAGGTCTTCTTTCCACAAAAACATCATTAACATTACATAATGAGATCTTAAAATATATCATTTTTAATTTCATAATTGAGTTAAGAGAGATTAGGAATCATTAAGATAAGAAATATCCTATGTATTTAAGTACTCCATACACTTTTATAGGAAGTGAGTAAACATTACCATCATTTGAATACTATAATCAAGATACTATATCATTTCACACTAACTTCTTTGTGCCACTTACTTTAAGAGATAACACCCTCATTCTAAGTTACAATATTTCATACTAAATATAATTTCATTTCCTTTTTAAACTGACACATTATGTAATAAAAGAATCATGATCAAGTATCACAATCAACTTTCCTTTGGCATAGATAACATATAATATTTTCCCTTTTCTTTCAGCTAGATCTACCTATTCCTTACACTTGTTGAAGTACATCACATTACAAAATTGATCATTTATACATGTCTATATTAAAGAGCTCACAAATACATAAATCTATATTACATCAAGTACAAGATCCATGTTACAATATAAAAGTCTTCAACTGCAATACTGGAAGGAAGCATGCACTAGGACCATCCATAGAACCATGAAAAATACCTCGATATAAAAAGATTAACCACCCAACCATGTGGATCCAAAGAGGTCCACTCCCCTGTGCTATGAGATAGAAACCAAGGTCCACACAAGAGGTATCAACTAGGATATTCCTAAGTTGGCAATAACCTTTCCCCAAAATCACAACACAAAAGGATGAACAATAAGGCAAATAGGACCAACCGAAATATGATCATCAATAGAAGGATCTCTAAAATGATTTCCCTACCCATAAATAAAAGTTATAAAGTAATAATGAAACCACATTAAAACATGATGGAATTCATAAAAATGCCACAAAATAAATTGATTGAGTTTAGAAAACCAAAAATTGTTCCTAATCCACTAGACAACCCTAAACCCTAATCTGGCACTCAGATTAATCCAAAACACTTAGAGAAGAATCTAAATGAACCATACATGATAAAAATCATATTCGGAGTATAAATAATCTAATTGAATCAAAAACATGATCCTATCATCATCTTATAACCATACAACTCCTAAAACTTGGTAATCTTATAAAACTAATTTATTTCAAATAAAGATTAACTGCAAAGAATAGTTATCAAAGAACATTCACCCATACCTTCCACAAACTACATAATAAAAGAAATCCCTTTGGTGAATATTTATATAAAATTATTATAGACTCTAAATCCAATTTTTAGAAAGATCCAATGGTAGGAAATAAAGTTATGGCTTCTGTTCTAAAATAGAAAACCCTAGTTAGGGTTCAAACCTGCCTTCACTAAAATGAATGTAACTTTCACAAAACATAATAAAAATACTCCAAGCCAATGATAAATGAAATATAAGACAAAGGAACATCTCTAATATCAAATTTACATTTTACATTGTCATAACAGCCTGTAGCATGCAAATACATTTGACAGAAAATTTGGAACAAAGAATGGACAGGCATAGTCTGCCAAAATGTCTATAATATGGAATTAATTCGACCCTAAAAAGGAAATCAGAGAGATACCGATTTTATATCTATGAATTTAAATTCCAAAAAATTAATAAATTAAAATCCTAGACTCAATTAATATTATTCAAATAACATATCTCCAAAAATGGGTTTCTAGAAACCCTAGGAAAACACGTGACGATTCTCACAAAAACAAAAACTCAAAAATTTTCAATAACTCTAGGAATGAAAAGTAAAAATATAATACATCATGATAATATATTTAAATAGATCCATATTTTATCAAATAAATAAAGAAACCAAGAAATTCAATCTATACCTCAATTCCTACGAAGGTTCAACCGAAGGAGGAAAGAGACAAAAGAGGAAGACAAATCCAAACTTGAGATGCATCCTTCAAATTAACCCTCTCCACTATCAGAAAAATCCATAGAAAGTAAAACAAAGATTTCCTCAATTTTTCAGCCCCTCTCCCTCCACTATCAAAAGAGAATCCATATAAATATATTTCTCAAAGGTAACCAATCCCCAACTAACTTTTAACTAAAGGGTATAATTACATAACTCAATATAATTATAAACTCACAACTATATATAACTTAAATAATGTATACTTTATAATCATTAAAATACATATTTATTATTACCATAATATGGATTAGAAGATATAATTAATATGTAACCTATCCATATTATTAATAACTAGTAATTAAGAATATTAAACCTCGCATTAATTATAACAATACTATACCTTATTTTAATACCAAACTATACCCAATAAACAATATCCATAATCATGCAAATATAATCACATAAAATTATATATACATTTGTGTGTGTGTGTGTGTGTGTGCACCCATATACATACATATATATTTAAATAGATATATGTCAAATACCTAACACTAAAATCTATGTGACTATGAAGTAATAGCTCACAAAATTAATATTATTACGTATTTATACTTATTATAAGATATAACACTCAGATAGAATAAAATCACATGCCTCAAAATACATATAACCATCCAAAGAGGCCATAAAACTCAACTATAAAACACAGAGAAAATCACAAGGTTAAACAAGGAAAGTCAAGCCAAACTCCTGACCAAGCGTGAAACCCTCTCAAAGGTAGACCTCTTAAAAAGGAAACCTATGGCCATAAGGGAAGGCATTTGCGATAACCTTGGTACTATCTCTGTAATAACTACTATTAAGGATTTGAGGGCACACTTAGACCTGTGAAGCCAGGTGGAGTCGATGCCTAGTACCTGCAAGCCTACATCACAGAGAAACTATACATGTGCATATACATATATAAGGAAGGCAGTGTAGAAAGATGACTGGGATCGAGACATTGTGTGGACCTCACTAGGTGAGTAACTATGACTTCATTCCTAGTCATGAAATCACATCACATATAACATCAAGTATATAAATCAGGAATTAGTTATAAACAAGGGTTAGATCATAATCCATTAGGGTTAGTCACATAACCAAATCAAATTTCCAAGGAAATGATCATACCATGAGTATATAAGTATGATATAACAATAATCATGAACAAATATGTCTAACCATAGAGAATCGTCACAAACGAGGACCTAATCACTTGGAAGAGCTGGAAATCATAATCATTGATTCAAAGAATCACTTTTATAGAAATCACATATATTTTTTAGGTATCCATCCTAACACAAAACATCCTAAGATATCATCATCATTAAATGGTGGCCACATTACAAATGATAAAAGCATTGATAAGTGCATCATTGTTAAACTAGATTAGAATAGAATGAGTTAAACAAGCACCTAAAACATATGCATGTAAACAAAAGAAACACTAAGATACCTTCAACATTACCAAAGGAACATTAGGGTTAGATGGGTATTACAAAGACTGAACTTGATCACTACACAAACAAGTATCTAGAATTAGAGAAATATAATCAGATCATAAAGGGAGAACTTTTTGAGGCAAAGAAACATATTGAAAAACTTCATTCAAGAAGTGATAAGATTGATGAGAAGAGAGATAGACAAAAACCTAAAGGATACATGACTGGAGTTGGCTTCAATGAATCTAAATGTTCAAAGAATCGGGAAGAAAAATCAGAAGTGAAGACTGATGGAGAAAGACGTACTCTTGAAGAACCTAAAGAACATATCAAAACTTTCAGAGGTAGATGTTTTGGATGCAACAAGATTGGACATATGAAGAAATACTGCAAAGGTAGATCTCCTTACAAACCCTTTTCAGGATTTTTTTTAATTGTAATGCATTTGGACACAAGAAGGTAGAATGTAGGAAGCTTGATCAATCAAGAATCAAGAAATATTACAATAGAGAAGGAACATCAACTAAGATCACATGTTACAAGTGCAATAACTTTGGGCACATTGAAAAGTGTTGTAAGTTGTAGACTAATTAGAATAGACCACCTCCTACATGCTAAAAATGTCATAATCTAGGACACATCTCAAATTTTTGCATATACAATAGAACTTAGTATAAAAGTGGTCCTTCACCTATTGATACAAAGAAGAGTACTAGTGATGTTAAGAGTATTGCAGAAGAATTTAATAGTCATTTTAGAAAAGCAGAAGATGTAAATAGTGGTAAGGTATGGAAGGTAAAGGAATCAAGTGAGGGAATGATTCAGGGAGAGTCAGTAGATGTTACTGAGTCTTCGCTTGATGTGAACATTGGCACATCAAACTAGATGGTGAAGCATGGCCTTAGGCGGAGCATTGGAATGAAACATCATAAATCTATCCAGCACCTGATTTTGAGGAATAAGATCATGTGATCTTAGAGAGAGTATGTGGAGATATTATGGAACTTATATCTGTGATTGCATATCTTTACAATCTATATCATGTGATCACCAGATTGTTAATTGACTGGATTATGTAGAGAGATGAGTTTATTGGGAATTGTCACATTCCTTTACACACTGAAGTATAAGGTCAATCAAAATAAATTTTCATTGAAAGAATAGAGCCTAAGGAGAATAAGATTTGAGCTGAGAGAATCAAAGAAGAAAATTTGTTGAGCATTTCATTGAAGTAGAAACTCACCAAATTGGTAAATAAAAGGTATTAAGATCATTTTCAAAGATTTGATTATGGATACTCTTTTGGTTTTCAATGTCGCCAAAAGGCCTAGGTATAAATTCAAGAAACACCTGTTCAAATCAACTGAATATGATCCTGAAGGTGTGTTTTCACAAAATCCCTATGGTGTTCTACATGTCAAATACATTATGGATTATATTCACTATAAGTATGAGTCTCTGGGAGAATTTTAGATGTATAAAGATATGAAGGACATGATTGGAGCAGATGGTAAGACAAAAGTCGAGTTTACACATATGGTGAGCCTTAGTATAATGTGAATGAGGGAACTCTACAAATTCAATGAAGAGGAATGGATTAAGATCATTATGAGCAGAGTTCATGACCATTTCATTTGTCTTGGAGATCAGCTAGTGAAGATTTGTAGTGACTTAATTCATGCTATAACAGGTTTGGATAACTCATAGAGAAGAACACAAATAAACTTATGGAAACCCTAATGCATTAGCGATGGGATAAGAGAGGGGTGAATGTTAATTACATATTTCAACAAGATGTTATATTGGTTTTAATGATTCTAGGTTATAAACTACATTACAGCCACTGACCTAACTTAGTATCAGCGGGAGTGATTATGATGGCATATAGAATGGTGAAAGAAAATGTTAAGTATAACCTTTGCTAAGTACTTGCACAACACTTTTTGGAGAATGTGAAGAAAATCAAGAAGGATAAGTCAAAGGCATTCAAGTTCGGGTCTCTATTGATACACATGTATATTCATATTGTACATAGCTTTCATGGTATGCACCCTAGAGCTTGGAATGATAGTGAACCCACTGGAATTCAAATCACAAAGAGCTATAGACAACATAACAGTACATGGGTTGATGGTGAATTATTTGGGATGATCAAAATATTGCAGAGACAAAGGAAGGAAGGAATGAGGATCGGTGAGGCATTGGTAGAAAAATGCAAGGATACAATCTATCTCATGGTTGAAAATGATTGTGTTTTCTTTGAGGCAGTACAACTTAGGATGAAGTGGTTTTATCCTCTAGGATATGAAGTCACTTCTGAGATCTTGACCATTCAACTAGAACATATTCTATCCTCATAAATTTATCCATTTGAAGAAAGATTAGGCACCTAAGAAGATAATTCTGCAAAGATAAGGGAAGAAAAAAATCAAGTTGCAAGAAAGAAAAAAAGTAGAAAATGTGGTAGATGATCTAGTAGCCAAGGCTAGTATAACAAAGGAGGAGAATAAAGAGGTAAAAAAGAAGATCATAGAAAGAGCTTCTAGATTGGTGAGCACTACTCCTGCAACCCTTCCACCTCCAAAAATTGAGAATGTTATCAGTCCACCTCCTACTGTGATTGATGTACCAAAAACCACACCTAGACAACCAAAGAGAACATCACAGGAAGTGAAACTCATGGAATTGCCTAGAAGGAACACAAGGTATACCAAAAAGGACTCTCCACCAAAGAGACAGAGGACAGAAGTTGTAAAGAAGAAGGGAGAAGAGAATAAAGTTGAAGAGAAGAGCCAAGATATGAGACAACTTTGGAAGCCTGACATAAAGATACTAGTAAAGAGGTATGATTCATCTGATAAAATTTTGATTGAGGACATGGTCATAAGTCATTTTCTTGCTTTTAAGAACTTATTAGAAATTGAAGGCAGAATGCCAGAAGAACTTTATGATAAATTAGAAATAAGGAAATAGTGAGCTCAAATAGAAGATGAAGCAATCAAAGTACAAGCAGTTGAAGATATTTTACATGTTTTTTCAATCAAAGAAATGGAAAAGTTATTAAATTCTATGAAACCTTTATTGAGAACCAATGTAAGATTGGTGACAATAATGGGGAGAAAGTATGATGAAGTTATTGAGAAAACACAAAAGGCAGTTGATAAGGTTTTGATGGGAACTGAACCTAAGAAGTCCTCACCTCCCAAGGCTACTAAGCCTAAAATTATAAAAGGTGAGTCCTCAAGAATAGCAGATGTAAACCTTGATACATCAAAGGATGATGACAATAGCCAATTTCTCAGTACTATAAAGAAACCAAATTTCTTTATTTCTGGTGTGCATATGTCTTTGGACACTTCGTAGGATGTTATTAATCCTTTCAAGAAGAATACTGACATTGATCGATGGAGGAAGCATTGATCTAATAGTGATAGAGAAAGAAGAATAGAAAGTGAGCGAAGTTGAATTAGCAAAGGAAGAAGTAGATAAAGTTGAAGTGAAACAAGAAACTCATGCATATGTTTCTTCATATTTATTGTTGGCAAGTGGAGATGAACTATGAATGCTGATATTGAGAGTATGTATGAGACTGAGTTGGTGAAGCTATCCTACAAAGCGAAGGAGAGATCTTAGCAAAAAGGTGAGAAGTAGTCAAGGGTAATGGAAATATAAGTTGATACTGTCAAAAAACTCCTACCTATACCTCTTAGTTTCCAATCAAAGGATAATAAAAAGAGTTTGAACAAGCTATTGGATGACTTTGATAGTCATTATGAGTCCTTAGAGAAGATCTCTAGAGAGAATGCAGAGAAGAAGTACCTTGTGAATAAGTTGGAGCAAGTATGCAAGTCTATTTCTTGGAATTATACATACTAAGAAAAACCATATCTGAAGCAAAGGGCTGTGTGTCGCATGGCACAAAGTTATACAGTTACTGTATAAATCTTATCAGACACATTAAGAAAATTGAGGATATAATAGCAAAGGATAGACAAACTCTAGACAAGTTGATGAACAGTTGTGAGACCTCCTCACATTCCATATTGGAGTTAGATAGAGAAGTGTATAGGATATTGGAAAAATTAAGTGTTTTGGATACAAATAAAGGGAGAGTTGTGGGAAGATTTGGTATGCTGAAGAGTTTAATTACTCCTAAGTTATCAATTATTGAGATCCGCCTTTTAGATAGAGAGAATAGAGTAGGCCCTCATTGGATTCATGCCTACCAAGATAAAGGTAGCATAGAAATTCTCTTTTGCACTAAATGGACTGATTCATGTGAGTCTGATACTGGTAAAACCTTGGTCAGAGGAAGTGAAGATCTTGGAAATCTTATTCCAAGATGGTATAGACTTTTTAGTAAGAAATTTTGATTATTCTACATGTTTGTATACATTTTTCTATTGATGTAAAAGGGGGAGAAGACCAGATATGAAAAATGTAAAGATAAGAGATAGAGTAATATGTAAAGGAGTTATAGAAGTACACTGTATATTCTTTTCGGTATTGCCACTTAGTCATGTATTCCTAAGTATTGCCACTAATGCCAAGGGACAAATTGTTGGCAAATGGTTCTTTTAGGAGTGTTCTGGAATACTTTAGGGTTGCAATTTATGAGAAAACATCTGGTATGGATGATTAATTGGTTTAAAATATATTTTTTGTGTTATAGCTTGCAAAATGACTAAGTCTAGAAAAGTAGAATTACAGAGTATAGCTGTACAATTTTGGTCAGCGAGCACAGTATATGGTGAATGAAGGCATGAAAGCTTAGGAGAAGCTTTTTTGGGATATGTATGATGTTTAGTTAAGGTCTCTTATGTTTTGGTGTTGATCACAATAAGTTATAGTATATTGAAGACATGTGAAGACAAAGTAACAGTGATACAAGACAGATGAAATGTTGCGATGATCACAATAAGTTATAGTATATTGAAGACATGTGATGTCAAAATAAGACAGATGGTGATGCAAGCTATAAATGGAATTACCTAAGCATAGAAGATGCTTGTATTGTTCACTATTGATAAATCATTGTAACAGAATCATATTTCTGAATGTATGAGTAGTGAGCTCAGTATACCTTTAACAGGGTTTTTATATTCCTCTAACAAGGAAATGTGCTAATGTAATAATCAGCTCCTAATAGGGCTAGGTATCCTAACATGGACATAATAATTTTAGTATATATTTTTAGGTACCATCCCCACCGGGGTTTTCCCTTGGCTAGGGTTTCCTTGACAACAAATTCATGGTGTTATGAGTTATGTGTTTTGTATTTATGTTCTTTTCATTTCAAAAATTATTTGGTTAAGTTGGAATTTACTAAGTTTAAGTTTAAAGTAATATAATACTGATTCACCCCCCCATCCTCTCTTAATCCTAACACATATGGGTGAAAATTGTAACATTTCATAGAAGAGAAGTAAGACCCTCTTCCTTGGCCACTTGATTTCCCTCTAGAATTTTTGTTAGAGCCTCTACCTATGTTGTAACCACCTCTTCTATTGTTTGACTCTCCTTGTTTCTCAGTGAGCTTGGACTCTCCTTGGCTTCTTGCTTAAAAATTCCTTCCTCCAAAGCCCTCTCTCTGGCCTCTTCCATATCTTCCTCTTCCTCTACCCCTACTGCTTGAATCATGCTTCTTTCTGAGCTTCTCTTCCACCTTGAGAGAAAGTTGATAGCATGGGTGAGCTATCCTTGGGTTTAAGAGGCTTATCTCCTCTTGTATGCTCCATCATAACCCATTTAGATATCTATCCACCTTTAGGATTTCTTTTCCCATTACATGTGATCTTAGACATAGTTTGTGGAAATCCTATGTATAATTACTTACTTCATGATCTTAATTCCTTAGGTTGTCTTTTCTTATGCAACTACACTTCATAATCATCTGGCAGATAGGTCTCCCTAATATTTTCTACCATACCTTTCCAACTTGTAATTGGATTATTTCCTTCCTTTACCCTCTCATCTTGTACAAATTTCCACCATGTGATGGAAGTCACTCTCAACCTTGTCTTGGCTACTCTCACCTTTTGAGCCTCTGTCACACTGTCATAATGCAAGTGGTTTTCTAATCCCTCTTCCACTCCATCACCACTTCTGGTTCCATCTTACCAATGAATAAGGGTACACATTCTAATTAATTTCCATTCATGGCCCTTAGATCCTCAAGGAATGGCTCCTCTTGAAGTATTGGATCAAGCTCTTGCACTACATCTTCTTCTACCACTGAATTTCCTTTTCCTTCTGTCTCTCTTACCGAATCACTTACTTTTGTTGTCCTAGCTTGAACTTCATCAAGATTAGTTTCCATATCTGCTAATTTTTCTCTTCAGAGTCTATTCTCCTCTTCTCTTTCATCTGTCTTCTTATCCAAATCTATTTTTTTCACCATGGTTGATTCACCCACATATTCAAGGTCACTCATGTACTTTCTACCCCATATCTTTGAGGGCTCTGATACCAATCTAATAGAGGTGTTCTTCAAAGAGCCATCTTGACTAACTACTAGACCTTTCCCTAGACCCAATAGGGCTTCTTCTCAAACCATAATCTAAGGGTGGAACACTAGGTTCAACTACCCCACAATCCAAGAACCTCTCTACCAATTATGCTTTCAGGTAAAAGCACAATAATCTATCACCCTTTTACAAAGGAAAAGGTTAACAACACCAAAACTGTAAAACTTCAAGGGCATAAAAGTCACATTTTTGTTGAGCATTTGAAGATGATGTAAACTGATGAAATGTGTGAAATAGTATGAATTATATGCCTATAATTTTTTTTAAACAAAATTGAACCAAAATTAATATGTTTTTTGAAAATTTTAGGTCTATTTTTCATTCCTGAAAAATACTGTAAATCAAGGAGTTTACTTCCCGCCAAATCATTATAAGTAAAACATTGTTTTTTCCTCCAATTTCATAATATGTTTTAGATGACATGTATAGCTAGTGCAAAAACAAAGAAAGAAGTGTTTTTGATCTATAGTTTTACTGATATAAGTTTTCAAAGTCAAACTTACCTGAAATCATCATTTTTTGTCTCTCGCCACTTTTCCCCTATCCAAACTATACCAAAAACCAAATAAATTACATATTATTGAAGAGGACTCTCTTTTCTAGTGTTTTCTATTATTTTAAAGTTTTTTGAATTGATTTATCATTTTTTTATATTTTGTGAATCAACGACTGCTTGACTGTTAAAATACCTACTTTCAATATTTTTTAATTAAAATAGACTGTCTAATTAAAAATCAATAAAATCTCTATGAGGATATTCTTGACTCTGATCTCTACAAAAGGGTATTTTTCTATTTTTTTTAAAATATCATTAAAAAGACTAGGAGTTATTGAAATCTCACTTTTTCTGAAATAATTTTATTTCTATGGTAATTGGACTCAAAGTGGTATAAAACATACATTTAATAGACATTTCCAATTGTAAAAGTTAAAGAACTTATCTAACTTAGATAGAATGAATCTAGCTAGACTATATGTTTGACCAAAATTAATTTTTAGTTAGAAATACTAAAATTCAGCTGTGCTGATAAGTTAGCCTAAAAGGTGATAGATTATTGTGCTTTTACCCTTTCATCTTTCACTGAATCTACAAGGGTAGATTCCACCAATCCTATGCAAATCAGTCATAGAGTCTAACAGGGTTTTGATCACTTAAAATTAGGTCTTTTGACTCCATTCTTGAAGGTCTTCATTCATAATTCATCCTTTCACCAATTGAATTCGTATAAACTAGGAATAGGGCTAATGGATTCTTGTAGCCCTATCTAGGCTTCAAAATTGGATTAACTCAAAAATTGTCCAAACAAGCCCCCAAAATATTATTATATTTGGACACCCTTTTGGAAAACTCAATGGATTTCTAGGGTTAGGGTTCCTCAACTCCTTTGTATAGTACCCCAAAAGTCTTAGGGACAGTGTCCTTAAAAATAGGTCTATTTGGTGGAGTCTTTGGAATTCTTCTCATAACCAAATAAATTGGTTTCATTGACCTACACAATTTATTTGAGGGTCTAATAAATTCCCCCAAACCATCCTCCAACCACTAGATTTCACTTTTCAATCCAACCCTACAAGATATCACTCTATGTTTTTGTTTTTCCCTAGTCGGGCTATTGCCAAGCTCTCCTAGGGAAAGAGCTCATAAATCTCCATTGTTACCTCTTCAACTAAAACCAAAAGAAAACATATATACAATGACCCCTCTTTCATTACTCCAAGGCATAGGTTTTTTCCACACCATGAAATTCACTGAGGATCTATTTTGTTATATACAGTCCAGAATGGACCAGAGAACTCAAAATTAGAATAAGTTTTATTTAAAACTATAAAATGGAACTACAAAAGAAAAACTACTACACACAGAACTAGTAAAAAACTATCAGAATCTAATTACATTGAAATTTTACACAATACAATCCATCTCTACAGATAGGAAATAGAAACCACAAAAAAATGGTGATTGTGCAAAGTCCTGCAACTTCTTAATTGATTCAAAATATAATGTAAAGTCATCCAACCCTTGGAAAATGCCACAAAAGTCCTTAAATAACCTTCCTCTATCCAGGGAAACTGTCCAAACAGATCACAAACCGATTTTGGTCACAAAGCAACTTTTTGAGAAAAGTTGTCGAGCAACTTTCAAAAGTTGCAAATTTTGCTCAAGTAACATTTTACATCTTTTTGCAATTTTTCTTTCTCATTCCTCCACCTCCATGGATGGATAAAAAAAAGGTCTAGAATCATGTCTCATGACTCAAAAAAACCTAAAATTTTCTCCCTAATCATCTTGGTTTCTCACCCCATATTTTGACTCATTTTGTTAAATAGGGCATTACAAAGGTCACTAGGACCAAAACCTCAAAAACTCAAACTTAAACACTCCTAAAACATTTCAAAATCATCCTAAACATCTCTAAACTCTTTTAACAAATAAAAGGAATTACAACACAAAAAAAATGAACGAATTTGAACCCTATGTGCTCCTACACCATTCTCCCCTAAACAAAATGAAGTCAAATCCCACTGGAAGGGATCAAGTTAGGATATATGCCCAACTTATGAAACTATGTTTCCAGCACCCATGTAGCCTCTAATTCTTCCTTGCCTTTCCATTTGATCAGATATTTTATTCACACCTTGGTCCTTATCTTCTTAGCTACTATGGAACTCAAAATATTTTAGCTTGTGATCTTGGTGTGATTGGTAGTTTCAAACCTTCTATCTCCTCTGTATCCTATGTTTATCCATGATCTCCTTTTGGAACTAGTCCTTTATAGGCCACTAAATCTGCAACATTAAACACTGGAGAAAGTCTTATATCAACAAGTAACTCCACTTTATAAGCATTGTTCCCATATTTTGCTAAAATAGCACAGGGCCTATCCTTCTCATCTGAAGCTTGTTTGGAACACCTTTTTGCAACCTTGCCTTGTTCCTGAATCACATATGATACCTGATCTATCATATCAGTATTTGGCACACTTTAGCATTGCCTTGGAGATCATTGGCATCATCATTGTCTTTGGATCATGTGGGACTTTCGGGGACATTCATCTTTCTTCCTGCAAGTTCCTATCTACAATGGGAAGGCCATATGCACAATTCTACAGAGGGGTCACATGACATTCTCTATATTCTCTCGTAGGGGGGACATTTCATGTACTTATGTATTAGAAGTAGTACTTGGGAGGTCATCATAAATTCTTACTTATATCTTCTATCTTCTTCACACTTGTACATTTTTTCCTATATCATTTCTCTTTTGGAGAGGAGTTTTATTTCCCACTGGTTTTTCTCCTTTACTCCTCTTATGAGAAATTGTTTGTACATGGGTACCTAACATGGTCTTGTAGTTGGGACTCATTATCATCATTGCATACATTACTCTCTAAGCTTCACTTAAGGAGGGATGTGTTAGTGCAAATAGGTTTATTGTCTATCTAGTTTGAATTTGTCTCTTACTAGTTAGACTTATTCACACTTATCTTATTAAGCTTACTAAGGTTAGTTTATACTTTGTCTCACCTCATGTGGTAGAGACAAGTGTTGAAACAACTTAGCATGTTATTTACAAGCTTGAGTTACACTTGTCATTTGAGATGACAAGTGATCCTCTTATGGAGGGGCTGTCATGGTTGTATCCAACCTTTCAACCTTCTCATCCTTGCCTATATATGCAAGGATCTTTGTATTTACATGCACTAGATAAAACATATCAATTTTTTATTCACTCTTATTTTTATTTATTATTGTGCTTCTAATTTATCTTTTAGATCTTGGTAGAAATCTTATATATATATATATATATATATATATATATATATATATATATATATATATATATATAAAATTTTCTTTGACGTATTGGATATCACATGTATATTTGATATTTGATACGTTTTGGATATCAAATACCTTTGTGGTATTCAATTTGCTTTAGTTTGTGCCTTGCCCAATTGTACTGACACCCAGCCCTACAAAAAGTCAACTCAAATTTTTGTATTTTAGACAGATGGAAAACACCTTTTTTCTCATCGCCACTTTTTCACATACCATGATCTTGTACATACCCGACAAATACCTTCAAATATAATTTTAGAAATGCATGTTTTTTTATCAATGAATACAAATTTTATTATTAAATAACCATATTGAAATAATAATAATAATAATAATAACATAGCACCATCGTCTAGAACAAACTAATCTAAATTATAGTTTGAATAATGAATATATATAATTATGCAATTAATAAGTATAATCAAATCTTAAAGTGTAGTGATACAAAGTATTACATTCTTTATTATTGATAAAGTTGAATCAACTCTTATTATAAGTGAAATTGTTTTTTCTTTTTTATTGAAGTTGAAAATTATACCAAGATTATTAAATAAATATTTTGTTATTAGATTTTATGATATTAATAAATTATTAATTTGATTCCCTTTAGTAAAATATTATTTTCGGTACATAGTAAATTTTAGAAGATCCATGCAAAAATAATTATAAATTAATTTTCAAAAAATATTAAATTGTTGAAGTATGATATTCACAATGTCAATCCTCATATAATATAATTTACTATGATAAGTTTCCCTCCAAAACAATAGCAGCTTGAGTGATTTTTCTAGAAACTCTTAAAATCTCATGTTGCACATCCATGTCACTCTCTTCATTTGAATTTCTCTCACCTTCCATTGCATCTAGCACTCCTGGGAATGAAGCAAAACTATATTCATTGTTTTGAGAAGGAGCATATATCTGAAACCCAAAATAAAAGACAAACATAATTTAATTTAATTGTTAGAAGTCTAAGAAATTAGTAATCAAGTAAAAGATAAAAGAAAAAGAAAAAGAAAAAATTAGATAACATCTGTCATGTGCTCATACCAAATGTTTAAACCATGACCTTCCCTTAAGGCCTTCTGAATCCAAAAATGCTCGCTCTGTTAGCATTAAACGGTCATTAAAGATCCTTTCCAATAGAATCAATTGAGAATCTCCTTTATATTTTCTTAATTCCTGAATAAAACATAAATTTAAATTTGTAATGTCAGACTTTGACTTTCATTAAATATATTAAAGATAAATTATTAATTTTTTTCCTAAATTTTTTTATGATAGAGTATTTTATTATTATATATTACCAATGATAAATCTAATAAAAAAAAAAAAATTGTTTACAATACATAATTATCTATACATTTTAAATGTTGTACATCTAAAAAAAATCAATTTATAAATTTGTTGCATTTACCAAAAATAAATAGTAATCCTCACCTTTGCTTCTAGAGTAGTGTTATTAGCAACAACTACAAATTTCTTTATAGCTAGATGGATGGGTTCAATAGTTATATCCTTGGAATTTTCTAGTTTTCCTTTTAGTGATATTTCGTACCCCTGTCCAAAATATGCCTCCTCAAATTACTAATAATATTAATTTTCTAAATAAAATGTTAAAATATATCTATCTAAGAATTCTCAAAACATTCTGAATTCAACGTTTTATCAAAGAAATGGTATAAATTAGGTTTTAATGTAATGCTTTTTAAATTGAAAATATTTCTTATACCTGTAACTCATTTCCATATGCACTATAGTTGAAGGGAAGAATATGGTCATCAGCAAGTCGAAGAGAAAGAAGTCCCCATATAGATGAAACTATATTCATGCAAAGAAAATGTGATTTAATATTTGTATTTTTAATTCACACTTTTTTTAAATGGTGCAAATGAGTGTACAAACCTGCTACATGTCTTTGAAAAAATGGATCTCCAAATTTCTCCATCCATTCAAAGCAATCATATATGGTATGATAAACTGGATAAGCTACATTAAAGAGGTAAATCTTTTTAGTCATTGTTAAAATTATCGTTCATGTGCATGCAAGATAATAAAAATAATATTTAAAAGAAATATCAATGCAAACAAGATTCCAAATGGAAAGAAAAATAATCTAAGAAAATATTGAATATATTTTTTAAGAATAATATTGTGCAATTATTTTATACATATATAGAATGTGTGTGTAAGTGTGGGTATATATATATA
>MU225506.1:759218-797321 GCA_018584345.1 Thuja plicata | reverse complement strand
GCCATTGATGATAGGAGGAAAATTACAAAGAAACTACAAGAGAAAGAATCAGAGATTCTAAGACTCACTGAGCATCACCATGAGGTTACCAACCAGATAATTCTTATGAGTCAAGAAGCAAACAGATTAAATACATAACTCATTGAAAGAATACAGATCATAGGTGAGCTAAGAGAAGAGAACGAAAAATTGAAGCATGAAATCAAAGTCCAGAATCAACACTACGAATTAATTAAAAAGGCTAAGGATAGCAACAAAAGGTTGGATGATTTTCTTGATGGACAAAGGAGAGTCAATAACTACACAGGATTAGGGTACAACGAGAATGGTTAATCTTCTAATCAACCAAATCAAAGGAATGCTTTCACAAACCCAAGATCCAAGAAGCTTTCATGCAATCATTATGGAAAACCAGGCCACACCTCAAACACCTGCAGAAGCAAAATGAAAGGTATTTCTCAAGCACATTCTATGTTTGTTGGTAATTGTTATAGATGTCAAAAGAAAGGACACAAGGCACATGAGTGTAGATCCAAAGTGACAAATCCGAAGAGAAAAACCTATATGGACAAATACTGTCCTACATGCAAAATGAATGGGCATGCACATAAGGAATGCTGGAAAAAGAACAACAAGGCATGGACACCAAAGGAAAGTGATAAAAGCTACAAACCAACAAGAGTAGGTAGCTCATATGTTTGGGACTATAACACATGGGTAAACTGCACAGCATGTGGAAGGTATGGTCATATTGCTGACAACTGTATGAGAAAGTGGACCAGAAGGTCAAGAGGTTGGACCAATCCAAGTATGGTATGTTTACATTGTCATAAGGTTGGACATGTGATAAAAGATTGCAAAGACCGACTGACAGACACAAGTACACATCCCAATGGAAATACCATTGATGACATCAAAAGAGTGAGAAATAAGATGTGGGTAAAAGCCACACACACTGAAGGTGCTGGAACAAGCAATGCAAATGGTGACACCTCATCCAATGGATCTGATGACATCACTACATCCAACTAGATTGCACAAGTAAGTATGGAACTGCACTATGACAAGTTACATTATACATCAGTTCCATCACACAGTTCATATTGTAATATTAGCATGAATAAAGATGCAATATACTGTTATTTGCTAAACTATTGAAAAGAAACCATCGATTATTGGGCATAATTTGCATCGATGAACACACACATAAAAGTTAGCACTACTTACTGGAATGTATTGGTCATTACACAAGCTAAGTGTAAACTGACGGATATCGGTGAATGTTGAATCAACAAAAGTTGTCTTCGCAACCTCACCGACAATCATCGGTGAAATCTCCAAAACCGCTAGCTACCCTGACACTTTGTACAGACAGCGAAGATGTTATGAATGTCTCTACTGACAAAATTAGTCTTCATATACTGATGAGTTGGTAAGCATTAATGACAACTTAGGGTGCAAAAAGGTTATAAAAGCCTGACGGGTTGAGCAGACCAGAGTGATTTAAGAGAAATTTGGAAAGTGACCTAGCAGAAATCAATTTGACACAAAGAATTCACATTCATAGGCAATCACAAAGAATCCATAAGTAATAACACTCACTGACCACACTATTTTATTTGTGAAAAACCCTAAATTTTTTGAAACCAAAATGGCATCGACTTCTAGAGTTGATAAAGTTAAGGATGATAAGAAGAAATCCTTCAAGCTTGTCAGCAGAGGCTCATGTGCTGAACCTAAATACAAGTTACACCCTAAAATAGCTTCACAACATGACGATTCTGGAGCATTATCCAGAATCCCACCTAGGGTTTTACTGGTAGAGGACGTAAGGTCCTATATTTACTGTAAGATCTTGGAAATAGGATATCTAGAGCTAGATAATGCCTATAGGGCACTATGTGATGATGCTGTAAAGCTCAAAGAAGAGCACAAACACTTGGAAGTAAAGGGACTCACAAATGCACTGCATTTTCCCAAGGTCTTCAAAATAGAATGGATAAAGATTGTTCTTAGCAGAGTTCACAACAAGACTCTATGGCTAAATAAGCCAAAGACAATAACAAAGGATGCTATTCACACATTTACTGGTTATCCTACAACTGATAAACCATAGGCTCACAAGCACCCATCTCTGGCAGAAGTAGAAAAATTAACTGGTGCTAAATCAGATAAAAGAGCACTAAAGGTAAACACCATTACTGACGAAGAGATGAAGTTTGGAGCATGTGTTGTTGGATATAAGATCTTCCAAGCAAGCTGAATGAACAGCATATCTAGTACTGCTATGAGCACAGCATACAAGATTATCAAATAGGTGAAGAAGATGGATCTTGCAGAGATCCTGTTACATCAATTGGAGGAGAACATGTGCACAATAAGGTCGTCAAGGACAAACACTTGTAAGTTTGGTTCCCTCATAATGTGCATATTATTTTACTTTGAAGAATACTTTCCTTCCTTTGGAAAAGTTGCATGGGACACAAGCAGACCCATAACCATTCAGATAGGTGAATTCATAGAATCACTAGGAACATAATTTGATAATGTCATGCATGAGTATTTCAAAACCATAAAGGAAATGCTACAAGCAAGAACTAGAATTCCTGAGAATCTGATAGAGGAACACCGAGAAGAAATATGTTTCATGGTAGATACTGATTTCATATACATACAAGCAGTATTTCCAAGGAAATCATGGCTTTCAAAATTGGATTATGAAATAAAAATAGGATTAGCCAATGAGTGCATTAAGGCACTGTTAAATGAACCAGTAGACAACAAGCAACTAAGATTTGGTACCTATGAAGAGGCAAAACAAAAGATTAAAACAAATCTTGTTGTCAAGAAGGCTGTAAAACAGTAAAAAAGAATGGTGAAGAATTTGAAAAAGAAATTGAATATATCTTCTAAAGGAGAAGAAGAAAGAGAAGGTGAAGAGGAACAAGAGGGTAAGGAGGAACTCACCAAGGACCCGCTACCCATCGGTGATATAGAAGACCAAAATGAATCAGAGGAAGAGAAGTCTGATTCACCACCTCCTCCTCCACCTAAGAAATCAAGAACAAGGAGTCAAACAACAAAGGATGCAACTCCTTCTCCCATGGTAAAAGGAAAGGTGTATAGGAGGAAACCTGAAACACCAAAGGAAAAACAACCAGTCAGGGCACTAGCCAAAAGGAGAAAATTTGTTTAGACAAATGAGGACTTAGAGGACTCAGCTATGGATGAACCTGACACTATAAAACAAGAAAAGGAAACAACAAAGGTTACATCACCCACTGAAGACATTGATGAAATATGTAAGTATATTTCTGAAGCTGCATCTCTTGGACATCCTAAGATTAGGAAATGGTTAAGATGGGATTATGTAGAACAGAATAAGATTGAAGATGCACTTATTGCTAAGATGTACATACACTATTATATCCCACTACAATTCACTACACGTGATGTTCCACAAGAACTATTAATTAGAATATCTTCTAGATACACTTTTGCACTTCATGAGGAGAAAAGGATAAGAGAAAGAGTATTGGTTTCTCTTTTACCTCCTAAATCAAAAATAGAAGAAATCGATGAAATCATGAAGAAACATGAGAAAAGTTTCTCACCCAAGTTAAGAGCTTATGAATTTCTTGAAGAGAAGCTTATAGAGCTAGAACAAGAAACACATAATATATGGAGTAAGATACTCAACCCTGATGAGGAAAGCAGTTATGAGAAGGAAACTATCACTACAACAGATAACTCAACAGCTGAGTTAGATAGTGAAGAAGTCCAAATAATAGGCCAGAAATAGATTGATATTATAGATGAAGAATGGCCTAAAGATAGTGAGGAAAATCAAGTACCAACAAGCCCCATCCACATCATCTTAGAGGATGAAGAAGTTACCAAAGAAGAGTTAACGATAAAAGGTAACTTAGATGATGATATAAATGATAAATCGTGGTTAGACAACATTGTCAATGACACCACAGGACAAGACCCTGCAGCAGATGTTCAAAAAGATGAAGAAATAAATGTTGCAAAGGGCAATACCGACGGACAGGATACAACTATTGACACTGCAACAGTCAATACACCAAAAAACATGAATATGTTAATAGATGCTATTGATATTCAGTCAAGTCAGGATAAATCATCTAAGAAAGATGATAATATACCCAAGGATATGGGTACCGATGAAAGAAAAGATGCATCCAACACTCATAAGGATATAGATACAGAAATGAAGGATGCAATCGACAACCAACAAGAAGTGTCAAAAGATCAAAACAAAGAGGCAGATAACAAAACTGATGATACATTGAGAAAGGTTGAAGAAAAAAATAAAAGTGAAGGAGTCAAGCAGGATGAAGGTATAAAACTTAAAGAAGATACATTTGTTGATACACCCAAGGCAAATGAGGAGACGTCTTCACCAAACCAGTCGGTGGACTCAGAACAGATACAAAAGGATGCCTCATCTTCTCGACCCTCACCTACCAAGTCAATCCAATCTCATGCTTTACAGCTGGTAGTACATCAATCTGCCACCCAGCCAAAGAAGAAGAAGAAGAAAACAGAAAAGAAAGACATCTTGGCTGTTACATTGGATGAAGTAATAGAAGTTCCAAACTGGGATATTACCACCTTGGACAGTGATAAACTTCAAGAGTTTGGAGTGCTATGTCAAAGAAAATCCATTCAAAAGAAAATGATACAAGAACACAGGGAAACAATGGCACTTGACAAGGCAAGAGATATTATCCAACAACTTGTTCCTGAGGTAAAACTTGAAGCAAATGCTACAGTTAAGGAGCAAATTGTTGTTCTTACTGACATAATCACATAACAGAATATAGATGTAGAACAAGCTATGGAAGAACAAGTAGAAAAGAAGTATCAATACAAATTAATTGATAAAATCAGCCAAGAAGTGGCACTAAACAAGGTAAAGCTCTCTAAACTAACTAATCAATTAGAGCCAATGATTGCTGAAGCAATTACCTTAGTTCAAAAGATATGTACACTTGAAAATTTTACAAAAGAAAATAGTGACAAGTTAGCAAAGATAGATTCTAATGTCACAGCAAGTGCACAAATCCTAACCTCAAATGCAGACAGTATCAAGGCGCGTCATGACAAGGTCATTGAGGGTAACAGGCTAAGGCAATAAATATGGGATGTTGAAACTCAACTAAGAGGTGAGATTACAAAACTACTGGCACACATTCTGCCTAATCTTACTATTCTACAGCAGCATATTTCTGATGCAAGAAACCTTATTGCAACCCCCAAGATGTCTGTAGTAGACAACATCTATGATATACATGTATGGATATCACTAGAGCACATGGCTCTAGAAATGCTAAAGGAGAAATGGGAAAAGATGATGGAGGAGATCAAGTCCTCACATTCCCACCTTTTTGAGAAGCTGTAAGTACCTTTTCCTTTAGAATCAAAAAAGGAGGAAAGTAAATGTATATTATATGTACAAAAGAAACAAACATAGATAAAGTTATGTACATATATATATATCAAAAAGAAAAGTACATAAGGATATGTATATATACTTACACTTACTGGCATATACATAGGGGAGTCATTCATATGACTAAGGAAGGAGTATACATAGGTGTACATACTAATACACTCAGTATGTTGCACATATCATGTTTTTGATACTAATGTCAAAGGGGGAGATTGATGACATTAATTTTGCCATTAGTACACTTAGTGAAAAACATTGACAGAGATCATCGGCAGACTACAAGCATTACTGGCAGACTACAAGCATTACTGGTGAACAATGAGCATACCCGACAGAACACAGAGGTCATGAAAAATGCTAAGTATGGAATTGACCGATGAACACTGACAAGTGTTGCACCGATGAAGTGAACAGGACATCACTGGCGGGTCAATTTCATAACATTGAGATCATCACAGACGACAAAGTTTTGAGAACAAAACTGATGGAACAGAAAAGGCATACCCGACGACCAATTCAAGAAAGGAACACTGACGACAAAGAAAACTGACTGTCAGAACCGACAGTCAGTTAGAGAACCCGCAAAAAGTGGATCTAGGTTTTACACGTTAGATAAAGCAATGTAATTCTCTTTATAGAGTTTTAGTTTGTTTTAAATCATAACTTGAGGGTCAAGCAAGCTTTATGTAAATGTTTCAAAGCATCCTAATGGATCTAAAACATATCTAACTAAAGATCAAGGTCAAGTTGTAAACCTTGGATCTAGAGTTAACTTGCGAAGCGTGAATCAAGAATTGAGCCAAAATATACTATAAATAGATGTTCAAATCAATTGTGAGTTATGAATTCATTGTTGTTGATAGCCACAAAGAGCATCTAAGGAGTAGAAGGCAGAATTCATGCAAAGTTCAGAAACAGATCACATCACTTGCCAAGAACTCACAGAGGCTACCAACGAGTAGATAAAGGTATTATTCAATCATGGAAGGATGATTACTTATATATATAAAGCTTAATAGGATCTATTATCAACAATTAAAGATTGCATACATCATTAGATCAAAGACTTATGTAGTTGCATTCTAAGAAGTGCATCACATCTAAAATCCTTTTGTAGAAGGTGGACTTAACCGTTCTTATTAAATCTCTTAACATAGTGCACACTTAACAGTGTTGCTAAAGCTTCAAATGAAGTAGATCTTAACAGGTCTCCACTGTAATACTCCTAACAGGGTAGGTCATCAAAAGTGACCAATTGTAAGCCTTAACCGTCCCCTTCTTATCTGCAGATAGTGAAGTCTTGTGGGTAACAATCCCCACCATAGTTTTTACTTCCTAAGAGGATTTTTCTGCGATATCATATCTGGGGTTATGTGTTATCTATTTTCATGAATGTTTCTGTTATGGTTACATACTAAAGAACTTATGATATGATTGCATATACACAAAGAAAGATGAACAGTTAGATAAGATAATTTACAAATTGATGATTAAGGGTTAATGGGCTAACCAAGAAAAGTTTTAGAAGTACTAATTCACCCCTTCCCTCTCAGTACATCATTCCAATATAATTCCAACAAAGACTTGTTTGCAAAGAATCTCAATTTACATGAAGAAGTCAGAAAGTTGAAAAGAGAACAAGAAGTTCATTCACTCAGATTATGTGAAGTCATAGAGAAAAAGAATCAAGTAGAAGATGACATAAATTTGGCACAAGAAGATAAGAGATTGCTGAGTACAAGATTGGAAGAAAAGGAAAATAAAATCCATCACTTGTCACTCCAGCAAGCAGATTTGGCAAATCAACTCAATAATGCAAAACAAGAAGTTATAAACCTAAGGACATAAAATGAAAGACTAGTGAATGATCTCAATACTGAAAGACAAACCAATGAAAGAATGATGAATTCACAAGGAAGTATAGATCAATCAACAAAAATTAGACATAATGGAATAGGTTATACTAAACAAGGTGAATCCTCAAAGCAAGGATCCCAAAAGAACATGAAACCTACTTGTAACCACTGTGGTAAGTTATGAGATACATCAAATAAATGTTGGAGCAATGGAAAATCCAAATTTAATGGTAAATGCTACAGTTGCAACAAACATGGACATATAGCAAGTGAACACACTGAGAAACCTAAGTTTGAAGGAAAATGTTTCAAGTGTAACAAACAAGGTCACAAATCCTCTGAATGTAGAACTAAGAAATGGAGCCCTGCTGAACAATTGGCCAAAGAAATTTTTGGTTGGGATTACAACACATGGTACAGATGTTGTCATTGTGAAGAGTATGGACACTTTGGTGCAAATTGTACAAAGACTCACCTCTGAAAAATAAATCCTACTAAAAGATGTTATGTGTGTAAACAACTCGGTCATCTAAGCAAAAAATTTATGAATAGAGAAAAAGTAGATACTGGTTTTGAGAAAGGAAAATCAAAAGTATCAAAAATCAGAACTCAGATGAGTCAGTAGTGTGTAAGGAAATCCTCTAAAATTTTAGTCCAAAACAATGAAGGATCAAATGGCACCCAAGATAGTGAGTTGGGTGGATCTACCGTCACAGAATAGAGATGCAAGGAAATGATTGGAACTACGCATTCAATCCATCATACATCAGTTCCAGCTATGCTAGCAAGTCCAAATCTGCATACTGATACATTAGGACATATTATGGTGCTAATCGAGTCAGGATCTCAGTTGCACCTGAGCTACTCTAGCTTAACCGAATTGAGTCAGGTTGTATAAGAATTAGGAAGTTAGTTTTCACAGAGCTTCCGAGTAAGCCTAGGAGAACTACCTGAGCTATGCCAGCTACTATGTACAGAGCATTTAATGAAATACTTAAACGGTAAAAACTCTTATAAATGATGAATTGGAAAGGTTATTATTTAAAAAGATTTCAGTTTGCAAAGCAATTTAGAGCCCTTAGCGATTCAGAGTGAACTTGTGTATGAAAGCGAAGTTTGATCAAATTCTCTGAGAGATATGGCATCCAAATCCAACAACAAAGTTAAGAAAGGATCAGAAATGTTGGTAAGAAATGCTATCTGCAACCCTCTAGATTTTAACCTTCATCCAACAGTTGTAGAAGAAATAGATCCATTGGGAGCTCATTCCCTATTTCCTCCAAGGGTATTACTGGTCAATGACATTTGAAGCTTCTATCATTGTAACATCCAGGAGCTTGGAACAATTGAGATGAATCAAGCATATGAGAAATTGTGTGTACACGGGAATCTGAAGCCCAAGCACAAGCATCTTGATGTTAAAGGTTTAACCCACATCTTGCACATGTCGAAGAATTTCCAAATAAAATGGATTAGATTCGTTCTTATCCATGCTCATGATATGCAGTTATGGTTGGAACAACCTGTGAGGATCATGAAGAAAATGATCCATTGAGTAACAGGGTATCCCATGCTCAACAAAGCTAAGGCTACCAAAACCCTAACCAAAGATAAGCTAGCTGAGTTAACTCTTTCCGAGTGGGACGGTAGAGGCATGAGACTAAATGGAGTTACTGACATGGAATTGAAATTTGGGATTCATGTGATAGCTCACAAGATATATAGTTCCAGTAGACCTAATAGTGTACGTTGTGAAGCTATGGACTTAGCATATAAGGTGGTGAAGAACAATCTGCAATTTGACCTAGCTGAGTTGCGGCTCATCCAGCTAAGAAAGAATATGGAAAGCATTCGGGCATCCAAAACAAATCCATAAAATGCAGAGCAGATAGAGGATTCCTAAACAACTAGTTGAAAATTATAAGGATGATGAACCTGAGAAAAAAGAGGAAGAGATAGATGTAGAACCTCCTTAGAGGAAAAGGAAGGCAACATCTAAGCAAAAGGAAAAAACCACTATACCTGTTATCACCACAAGGAGATCAAGAAGGAGGCTTGTATTGGGTCAAGATGACAACGATGATGAAGAAGTTGATACTGTTATCTTCAAGAAACCACCACCTACACTTGAGAAGAAGATTGAAGATCTGAAAGGAGGCAATGGTATGGGTTCTCTTAAGTCATTGAATTATGCTTCAAGGCCTAAGGAAGAACAGAAGAAGATAGAGGAAGCAGTTGTGGAGAAAATGGCTAAATGGAAATATGACCCTTCTGATTTAAAGAGTCATATGACTGAAGATTTGTTCAAAGCAATATCTATTCCCTGGTATAATGTAGTTAGAACTGAAAAGGACATAAGGGAACAAACCTTGAGGGAAGTCATACCTGCTATGAAGAACAAAGAGATAAAAGAGGCAATGACCAAGTATGAGAACAATCATGCTCCCAGATTCAGGACATTCCAGATACTGAACAAAAAGATAGAAGATGTTGTGAAGTCTGCCACAACAGTGTGGAAATCTATATTTGAAGTGAAAGGAGATGATAAGGCAGAAGTACCGAGTTCAGATCCTCCTAAATAGACCAATGATGATACATTACCTAAGGTACAGACAATTGAAGAGTCTAATGTCGAGCAAATTGAAGTAGAAGTGATGGCATCATTGCCCCAATCACCTATCGAGAACATATTGTCTCCGAGCAAGGATAAGGTTATAGAATCATCATCTAAACGAGTAGGAACCAAGAAACAGGCTCCACCTACTACTAAGCCGAGTGATGCAGGAGCGTCCTAGGATCCTTGGAAATCCTGCTCAACCAAAAATATGTTTTCTAGCTTGTTTGGAGACTACTCGATGAAACACTTTGTTTCTCTATTGCTCGGGTTATGTTGCTTAGGCATGCTTGGTTTTCTGATGCTCGGGTTTGTTTCTCAAGCATGCTTGTTTCTCTGTTGCTCAGGTTCTATTTCTTGGGCATGCTTGTTTTTCTGACACTCGCGTTTGTTGCTCGGGGATGCTTGGCCCGAGTCACTCTGTTGCTCGGTCATTCTCTACCCGAGTTATTTATTTGGAAGTTGGATGTGGTGGCCAACTTCTGCATTTAATTTTGATTGCAGCATTTATGGTGGTTTTATCATTGGGGATTGTGTGGACCTAAATCTGGGTAGGGGCTTTCTCCAATAATTGTTTTTATAGGCCGACCTATTGGTTGCTTTCTGGTATTTAAGAAGTATCTTATTCTTAGCTTAGGGAATTAGATTGAGATCAGATTTAGGAGGGCAGATCAAGTGTTGGATCTGAGAATCTAGATCATGAATGTATGTGTTGTAGAAAATCTATATTAGATCTTAAATCTATCTTTGTAATTGGTCATAACTGGGAAGGCCTTATAGCTCGACATGTTGAATGTAATTGATATTTTGAGATAATATATGAGCTGGATGTTGATTATATTTCTATGTATCTGGTTGTTTCTGTTGTTGTGGTTATTTGCTGCAAGTTCAAGGACAATCCTTCATTGGATTCCCAATCCTTGACTACATCACCAAGCCTAATCGAGTCATAGATGGACAAGGTAAATGTTGATTCTTCAGTTAACCTTGATTCAACAATTGATACAGTAAAGGTTAATGACCTAATTCAATTGAATACTGAGGTACAAGATGAGGATGGAAAAGGTAAGGAAATTGTTCCTTCACCTAATCCCAAGATCAAAGGTAAGGAGAAGGAAGTGAATATTGATGAGATTGATCTGGAAGAAGACATTGTGATTCCAAATTGGGATCTTTGCAACTTATCAGTAGAGCAACTGGATATACTTGGAGAGCTATGGAAGAAAAGAGCAATCCAAAAGAAGCTCTGAGAAGAGATAAAGAGGAACAAAGAACTTGAAGATGTAAAAGGCATATTCATAGATACTCTATAGATTGAATTCAATGAGAGTGGCTCCATTATGGACCAACTTGCTGACATAGTCCATAAGTTTAATGAAGACATGAATGGTCAAGAAAAATTGCTTGAGAAAGCAGAAAGAAAGTTTGAAAACAAGGTTCTAGAGAATGTTGCAAAGAAGATTGCAATTGACCAAGTGCATCTAACTAATGTTATTAGCACTCTAGAAACCACCGTGACCAATGTAGTAGAATTATTTGTAAAGTTGAGTGCTTCCTCTAACTTTACTGTGGAGATAAAGAATAAGTTAGTAAAGATTGATGCAGATCTGAAAGGAAGTGCAAAGCAGTTGGCACTTGATACGAGCACAAGCTCAATGCACTTTTTGAAGATCAAATATCTAACTACTCTATAGGCTGATTTATTGAGAGAAGAAGCAAGGACTAGAAAGTCTCTTATAGCCATCCAGAGCCAACTCCTACCACACATGGATGCAATGCAAAAACGCATCACACATGCCAAGACACTCATTCATGACAATAACTTCTCAGTTGCAGAACTTATGATAGAGTTGTCAGCCAAGCTACAAATAGAATTGCACATCATGAAGGTGCTACAGGACAATTGGGACAACACTTTGTCTCAAATTTTGAAGGTACATTGTGATTTCCTATCCTACTTTGGGATAACCTTGTAGTTATATATTTTGGCATTTTTGTCAAAAACAAGGGGGAAAAGTCATTGTATATTGATTGAGGAAATATATGTACAATTGAGTAGAGAAGAAGATATACATTACATAAACAATTTTGAAAAATCAAAAAACAAAGTCAGTTGGACCCGAGCAGTAGAGCAAGTGTCAAAAACTGAGCAAATGGTAAGGGGGAGTTTTGACCTATCAGATTTAGAGTTCAATAACAAGTGTTTTTGTCACTAATGCCAAAGGGGGAGATTGTAGACCTTATGGAAAGACATGTTGTCAATTAGTGTCAAAACACTTAGTCATCAACATTGCCCGAGTGATCAGTGTGACCCAAGTGATCAGTATTACTCTAGTGACTAGCATCGCCCAAGTGATCAATGTGACCCAAGTGATCAGTATTGCCCGAGTGATCAGTGTGACCCAAGTGATTTGTATTGCCCGAGTGACCAGCATTGCCCAAGTGATCAGTGTGACCCGAGTGATCAACATATTGTCCGAGTATCAGTTTATCACTCGAGTAGACTTTTGGACCCGAGTGACAGTATTGGGCCGACTTAGCATATATTGTTTAATATCATTATGTCTAATGGAAGCCGACCTATGAAGTTAATTATTTTGGATAAGATATATATGTAAGACACTTTGTTTATCCAAAAGTATAGTAAGAGTATGTGTATAAGTATATATGCGAATATGAAGTGGCATATTGATTAGAAGATTGCAGAAGTATAAAAGTACAACAGAGACTCATCCATCACATTGAGGTGATCAATTATATTCAAAAGGATCTGATTCAGAAGATCAGAGTTGCATAAGTAGATCATTTACTGGTCCATTCTAACAATTGGATCAACAAAATCCTCTAACTAGGTGGACCTAACAGTATTTTACAAATCTCTTAACAGAGTTGCATACTTATTGTATTGTATCAAATCCTAAATAACAAGGTGGACTTAACAGTCCTTATTGCTCCTAACAGGGCAGGCCATCAAAAATGGTCAATGTAAGCTCTAATAGGCTAAATTTATACTGCAGTACTAAATCTTGTAGGTATCATGCCCACCCTAGTTTTAATTTCTATTTGGAAGGTTTATGGGTAACCAACTTTTGTGTCATGTGTTATGTATGATTCTTTCCTTTTAGTTCTATGCATGCAAATCAGATTAGATAATCTAATTGTGAATAAAGAAGATTAAGTTTTATTGGATCCTGATTCACCCCCCCCCCTCAGTCACCTTGCATGTAATATATTTCCAACACCTCATACATATCATTGAATTCCTTAGAATCAACATCATTTGCATATAATTATTAACATTATCAAGAGTATCCTCATCATCTAAATTAATCATAATAAGATCCTCAATACAAAAAGAATAATTATCATGTTTAGAAAATTTAAATTTCTTAAGATTTTCTTCCTCCCTTGGGCTATGCATAAGTTTGTCAAATGGAATCAAAGCATCATGAAGTTTCTTAGGTGAGGAAATGGTTTGGGAAGCAATATCATGGGCCTTAGAACAATATCAATGATGTCGATCATGAGCACAATGGTTTCGTTTGGTTTTTCTTAAGATTTGGGAAGGTTTAGGGTTTTTTGAATTTTCTGAAAATACGTTTGTAGATAATACATGCAAATGTGAAAGCATAGAAAGGCATGTGAAATGCTTGGCATAATGCGAGAATGGACATGCATATATAATGTGGAATCATAGACATGCATCAAATTGGTGGAAATGTACAAAGGACAAGGTATTTCTCAAGAATGCCTCAAAATTGATGTCTCCTCGTCAAATAAAATGAAACGATTCCATACAGTAAACCTAATGAAAGGACAATAGTTACTTCAAGAATATACAAAGGTAAACTCAACAACCTTTTCAAATCGGTCTCTTATGCTTGTGCAAAATCTGGAAGCATAAAAATGAATTATGGGGAAAAGATGCATTATTACCTTGGACTGGTGATAGCGACATTACTATAAAATTGCTTCTCAATGTAACTTCAAGACTTTTGAGCCCGAATATGGACAATTCTGGATCACTCTTTGTAGGGAACTATATTTTACAACTTGTTTTACTCTTAGATTGTATTGATCAGATTCACACTAATCGTGTGTCAGTCGTGGGGTAGAAAGTTCACTTAAAATGACCATATTTTGTCGTTGGTGTCATCTATCTCACCTCAAAGAAGTGTTTAACATTTAGTTTATCCCTGACGAAATAGGGCATTTGCTGAAACATTAATAAAACCATTTATTTTCCTTTACATCTCAAATCTTAAACGTTATCAGGTAAAATGTCAAGAGAGATGTGGATTGCTGGGTTTGGGTGAGTTTTTTAAAATCACGACAATCATTTTCAAGTGGGAGGCTCGATTTAATTTCACTCTGTTCTACTATGGACTGCTCAAGCATTTGCACTGTATTACTTTCAGGTATTTTACTCAAAGTTGTCAGTGCATTTACCTTGGCGATTCTAGGTTTGATGGAGAGTTTCAGTGGCAATTCCAGCATTTGATGAAACATTTGAAATATTATTTTTTTAACCATAAAACATGTGTGGAAAACCCTAAATGATGGTTATTTAATGTCTTTTCATATATTTTTATTGATTGACAACCAATAGCTCAAACAAGTCAGGCAAAACATAGTGCTTTTGAATACATCTATTTGTTGCTTGAAACAAACTTAGCAATAGAATTATATGTATCTCTATCTGCACTAGATTCACAGTGGTTTACCGATAGCCTAATGAAGGAATAAATTTGGAGATGTGGAGATTTAAATGTATAGAAAGAGGGTGATGGAGAGAGATGGACATATAGAGAGAGGGAGATGTGTCTAGATATGGAGGGGGCATAGGAAGATAGAGATAGAGATGAATATAGAATGAGAGGAATGGGAGAAAAATAGATAGAGATAGATTGAGAGGTGAAGATAGAAAGAGATCTAGGTAGATATAGATGGAGAGATAGAGAGGAAGAGATATAGATGGTGACATGTAGATTGATAGAGAGATAAGAAGATATAGAGAGGATGAGAGAGTTTGATCTCTCTCTCTCTCTCTCTCTCTCTCTCTCTCTCTCTCTCTCTCTCTCTCTCTCTCTCTGTNTTGATCTCTCTCTCTCTCTCTCTCTCTCTCTCTCTCTCTCTCTCTCTCTCTCTCTCTCTCTCTGAATTGTTTATTTTATGGCTTTTATTACTTATTATCTGTTGTTGTAAAAAGAATAGGCAATGGACATCCATAAAACATAAAGCATAAATTTTATATTGTATTGGATGATGTACATGCACTGTGTGCTCCAACTAGACAAAGTTTACTATTTATAAAGGAAAATATTATAATGGTAATTTTTTTAAAAAAATCTATAAATATTTCACATTAATTAAAAAATATTGAATATATATGTTAAATGACTTTTTAATTAAACTCCTTTACGGAAAAAATAAAATAAATCATATTTGACCTTCCACACCTCTTAGCTTACCCATTGTAGAGTAAGGTGAGATTACTCGTAATAATTACTAAGGTGAGTAATAATAGACACGGGTAAGCTCCACATAGAATGCACCAATTTGAGAAAACAAATTTTTTTTTTTTTTGTCTTTGGTACATCCTGTCTAGAGCTTAGCCAAGGCACTGTCTATGGGGCAGGAAATTTGCACCTTAGTAAACAAAATATGTTGTTAACACAATATGTTAACAATGTGTGTGTTAGTCTATTGTATTTGTTTGCAAATTACTAACATACGTTAACAAGTTAACAACATATTTTGTTTACTAAGGTGCAAATTTCCATAGACACTGCCCTTAGCCAACTCCAGTAATAATTACTAAAGTGAGATTGCTCGTAATAATGACTTTTATAAAGAAAATATAGATAGACGTTGCCTAACTTGTCCATTGTAAAAGTCAACCGTCTATGTACAATAATAATAATTAGCTTCTTCCAAATCCTGTTTATGCTTGTACAACCGTCCTTACCTGCTGCTACACTCTGGTCTTCGATCGCGGCCTGTTTTTCAGGGATCTTATCTAAACTAACTTTGTATTTTATTTTGTAATTTATTAAATAATTTAATGAAATCAACTCAAAAATTCGATAGAGTTGTTCTGAATAAAATTGTGTAATAATTCTTCTATAAAAAAAACATATAATGAAAAATACAAGATTTTGTAAGATTTGAGCATTCTTAGATTTGATTTTTCTCCTCATACTATAAATTTAAACAATCGAATCTAAAAAATCCATCACCTAATATCATGAACACAGAAAGAAATATTTCGTCTTTCAACAAGAATTTTTATAGAGGTCCTGTCCTGGTCTACTTATTGGAATTGCACTGACTACCTAAGAATTTAAGCACCCTTATGTTTTACTTATAATTTTTCATATAAACTATTAAAGATTTTAATCTATTGCACCCATTCTTTTTAGATAAAATGGCAGACTATAAATGTTTCTAATCTAAAGGGTTTTGTATGCACCTGTTTAGTGACTTGAATTAGCAGATCGTCGAGCTGTGGCGTAGCCCCTGCAAAGAATCCAGGCCCTTGAACAGCACAATCAACATTCAGGTAAGCCACAGCTTTTGCATATAGGTTGCCGAAATTTTGCTCTACCCACTCGGTTGATCCTATCTGCATTTCCGACACAATGATTACTGAAAAATGATAGAAATTTCACAGTTTTGGTTTGCATGTAATCTCTCAAACCAGTAGTTTGCATAGTCTCAAACCAGAATCTTGCATACCCTATTGCATATAATCTCACAAACCAGAAGCTTGCATACACTATTGCATGTAATCCCACAAACAGATCACTTATGTTTGGGCTTAATAGTGTGGACAAATAAAATACAGAAGACTTCAATACATCTTCCATATATATAAAGACTTACCATTCCATATTCTTCTGCATCCCAACTGCAGAGGATCATACTTCTCCTTGGTTTCCATCCCTTCCCAAGCAGAGCACCCAATTTTCTAGCTATCTGTAAGATATTCATAAAAAACCCAGATGAGAAACAACAAGCTTTTCACTGGTAAAACATTACAGAAAACAAAATACATATGTATAACAGCATAGCTTACCTCCAAAAGAGCAGCTGTACCGCTATTAGGATCCACTGCCCCATAAGTCCAAGCATCCCGATGGTTCCCAAGAATAACAAACCTGGGTATTCACCACCAAAATATATTGGGAAAGGTTCCAGTGACTTCATTTGGTGGTCAGGAGAAAATAAATAAATTCAAATGAGGAAGAGAGAGAGAGAGAGAGCAAGGCAAGCAAAGAGAAGAATGATATTGATCAATCTATTATCTTGTCTTCCTCTCTCTTTATGATTATAGATCAGGGAGTTTGATAGATTAGATCATGGAGTTTGATCTTTGATCTGAAATATTATGGAAATAAACTCATGCAATTGATATCAGAACATAAGTGCAATAACATTATGAACTGTGAAAATCATATGACTATAAGCATACCTATCTGGTTCTTCAGAGCCCCTGATCACTGCAAAAACGTTTCTAATGGTAGACATTGTCTGGTTAGCCTGCAGAAAGAAAGTGTGCATCCTATGAGAATCTAAGCAAGTGACTATAACTACTTTTGCAGAATGGCTGACATGCCTGCGGAGAAAAAAAAGTGGAAACAGGGCAGATCATTAGCTGAATGCTGACATGAAGTTGACCTACAAGGATGACATCAAGCGGTCAGCACAAGCTATGGAACCTTAACAACCAACTGAGATCCACCCACAATCACAAAAGTAGCACATGTAGAATAAATAAACTGAAAACTTGGCTTACCACATAGCTAAAGTTGAGAATCCCTGGCCCTCTCCCCACACCCTGAAAATTTAATGATCCTCTCCATTTAAGAGGAACAGGAGGGCCTAGAAGTGAGCTAAGAATATGTTGTGCTTCCTCTGCAGAGATGGGCATGGAAGGGATGCTTGGAAACTTGTCTGCAATGCCTGATGCTCTTTCACTCTTCTCTGTACTCGGCCATCCTGGAGTAGAGGGATCGCCCATTCCTTGTATTACAGTTCCAAATTGGGCTCCATCTGAGGGCAACCACTTGGACTTGGGGAAAAAGCCTTGTGTTCCATTGCCACCGAATTCCTGGGGATCACTGTACATAATAACAGCAGTTGCACCAAATTTAGCAGCAGTTCTGACAACAGTTCCCCTGTATACATCACCATATCTGGCAATCACAATGGCTCCACTTACATTCACACCCATCTGTGCAAGCCTTCTGTAATCCTCTTCAAGTCCATAATTGGCATATACCACCTCTCCAACAACAGTTCCAGAGGGTGACCCAGCATGGAAAGGTTGCATTACTGATTTGTTGTTGTGACCTTCATCCAAACATACTTCAATCTTTTTTCCTGTTGTGGGAAAGGACAGGAGGAGAGATCTAGAAACTGGGTAAGATAACAGAACCTTGTAATCTACTAAGTGTACTGAAAGCCCGTACTGTTCAAAGCGATTTTGTACATACAGAGCAGTTTCCATGTCTTCGGGTGTGCCTGCTACATGTGACCTTTTAGTGAGCTCCCTGAGATCTGTGGCAATGGTGATGTTGCTTCCTGCATTGACAAACCAGTCATGGAAGAAAGAAGGGTCCCTGCCCCGGATTAAACTTGAACTCTGGAAATTTGTTACGTGTCTGAACAATGTTATTAAAGCAGCAAGGATTACAAACAGAATTATGGTTGCAGTTCCCCTGATTACACTGCAACCATTGCTTTTTTCTTGAGTTTTATGCCCTCTGACTGGATTAAGGGGCAGTGATTCTTCCATGCTTACTCTGGTCTCTGTCACTGTTGACATGGCCAGGTCTGATGTTTTCTCAGAGCAGGGCACACTCATACAAACCATTTTGGTGAATTACTCTGATTCCCAAACAAATTAAAAGATGAGACCTTGTATGCCAATTTTTTCAATGGGCACAATTGAGTTATAACATCAATTGGTCTCGCTAGACCTCTCTTTTTTTGTCTGATGACTGTTGTGTAAAGGATTTGGATTCTATATCCCGATTTACTTTTTTTTCAATTCAACACCTTTTAGACTTCCACAACAATTCAGCACCCTTCAGACTTCTACAACATGACTTTGCCACTAAACCAGATGCCCTTTAGACTTCTACAACATGACTTTGCCACTAAACCAGATGCCTTTTAGCACATCCAAACTTAAACAAGAATAAAATCAGTCACTCAAAAATCAAACTTGGGAAGATTATAGCTACATAGTAGGTGCTCATCACATGCAGTAAAACTGATCAGTCGCACAGAAATCAAACATTGCCTTCACCATATCACATATCTAATAATATATGTACCTTGTACATGAGATGACACACAATATCCTCAACAACAGGTTACAACACCTTGGATCTTCTTCTATGCCGATTTGAAATCAAATCCGGATGATATTACCAAGAAGAAAGAAGGAGAGCCTGCAGATGATGCAATGTAAGTGATCTATTAGAGAGGATGAATCTAGAAAGAAAGTCACCCAAAAGCTAGGAGATTATTCTATGCAGACGATGAAAAAAGCTTGTCAATGTCAGGAGTTAGTAATACTTACACGTCTACATATTTGTGCATGAATAAAATATGGGCAGCTCACAGTGATGGGACTTAGAGACCAATTCACATGTTCAATATTGCTGACCTTTCAACAACTGAACCTATATATGATGGACACTTTTATTTCAGACAAAACTTAAAAAGTATAGATCCAAAAAGAAGGGCTTGATGTCACGAATGACCATAGTACTACCAACCCAAGAAAATATGTCCCTTTGAATCTTTGAAATACTTCTATAATATAAAGACTAAATCCGTTATAAGACAAGAAAAACTCTGTACACATTGACTGCAAGAGGAACAGAGACAAGAGGCAGAAGAAGAGAAAAAAGCAAGGATTAAAGTCAGACCGACAAATTGATTTGCTCCATCAATGGGAAGCCAAACTGCCTCTGTTCTTGCTCTACCAACTAAATCTCCAAAAAAGTTTGTCAAGATCTAAAATAAAAAATCGATACCAACTTTTCTTAAAATTGTTAACAACTGATGATCTCGTGAATGCCATTAAAACTCATCTATTCATTCACAACAGTTCCATCTTTTATTTCTTAAGAACAACCTCTGAATTGAAATATGGGTTATGTTTATCTGGTTAACTGTTTCAAGATTTAACGTGACAGGGAGGTTTGGCTGTAAAATTCAATGCCTGAAAGCCTCTGTAATTGTGCCGAAATTGCATTTGACAAACCACGGTCAAGAATCTCCGTGGGATATGGGATTTGGTCCCTTGCCTAGAATTGTTAGGTCTTTGGGGAAAGTGACTTGCCTAGTTAGGAGGTATTTATGGGGTTTTGAACCATCTCTCTGGGGGAGCATGAGTTGGAAGATGTTCATTCCATGGTGGGATGGATGGATCAAATTACCATTTTCTCTAGGTAGAAGAGTGATTTGTCTAAAATTTACACCACATACAGCTGTCTTGGAAAAAAAGGTTTCAAAAATAGTTCATTTAGAAAACTAAGCTTTTAGGGCTTTATTTGTTATAGAAAATAAATAAATAAATATTAAAATTTTAATTTGGTGAAGACGAGATTATTATATATGTTATGAATCAAATTATTATTATATTTAAAAACTCAAATTTATTAGATCTATTTTATTTCTATAGGAAAGTTTTATGGGTTGGAAAATGTTGATTCCAACATAATTGTAAGAGTTTAAGGCATGTCTAGAGTTCACACCACATACATTTGTATTGAGAAACAAATGCTTTCAACACTATTTTACTTAGGAAATTAAGATTTTAGGATTTGGGTTGAGAGAAATTTTTAATTGGGTGAAGACGAGATTGATGTATCAAATTGTTATCAATTTTTTTAAAAATAGATTTATTAAATGCGCTTCATCTCTAAAAAAAACATGTCTTGGAAGATGTTCGCTCCGTAATTAGATTGAATGGATCCAATTATCATGTTTCCTCTAGAAGAGTAGTTAGCCAAGAATTCAAGTCACATTCACTTATAATAAAAAACAAATTCTTTCAACACAATTTTATGTAGAAAAGTTAACAAATCCTATGTAGTTAGGATTTGGATTAAAACCAATAAAAATATATTAAGTTTCAATTTCTTGAAATGAAGAATGAATCAAATTAGTTATTATATTAACAAATTTAGATTTATTAAATATTAGTGGGTTACACTTGTTCGCCAAACTTTACATTGAAATGAATTTTTGAACTAATTCTTCACTTAAGTTGCCAAACCTTTAAGAATTTGAAGATGATGCAAATTAGTGATATGTGATATTTTGTCTGTAAATTGTAACTTTAAAAAAAATATTGGCATATATTTGTATTCCTTTTTCCATCTCCTTCAATAAATAGTTTTTAATAATAAACACAAATTTCAATGTGCATTACGTCGTACATAATAATTTTTCTACAAGTGATATTTTTATATATTTTTTCCAATTTAGGTTGTAGCACTGATATCTAAAGGTCGCATTTGGTTTCATAACATTTTGTTGAATATCTTTTTTACTAAATTTGAAGTCAAACTAATCATAATTTTGATATAAGTGTATGCAATCGCCATAACTTGTTCTGTATGTATAGAAATTCATTTTTTGTGTTGGAACAAGCACAATAATAGTTAATGTGCAAATATTTTTAAAAAAATTAATTTGTTTATGATTTTTTCATGTGTAGTAGAATAGAAAAGTTGATGTTCGATGAAAAACCTATGTTTAGTAAAACTAAAACAATCATAGTAAACTCAATATATATTAAAATTATAGTTGTCAAAAATCTCATTTTGAGAACTACCATCCTACGATTTGGTATGTCAAGGGGTGATCTCACAATAGTGTTTCTCACTTTTTGGGACGAAGGAAATTCGGGTGTGATTTTTTTTTCAAATTTAACCCCTTTGCCTGAAGCCAATTGTTCGCACGAAGGGGGTACAAGCCTTCCCGCGAACCCAACAATGTGTAGGTATTCGCGCGAACACCCCCTTCATGCGAACTACCCTACATGGGGTGTTCGTGTGAAGATCCCCTTCACATAAAAACCTCTTTTGCTAGATTCTAAATATATTTTCGGTGACCCATTTCATTGTTAGAGAACTTGTGGACCCAAGGCTTAGAGCGGAGCAGTGATGTCCAGTGCGACATCAACACATCCTGAGATTTTTTGACCTCTTCCGACTATTATTAGTATCAGGTACACACATTTTCCCCTTTTTAACTTATTTTTTATTGTAACTTATATGTTTTATATTTATTTTAGTTAGTTTTTTGTTTTAAATAGTTTTTTGTTTTAAATGATTTTTTAGTTTTTAAAAATTGATTTTTTTATGATAATGTTAGAAAACCGCAGTAGAAATGTTAGAAAATGTTAGAAAACATTAAAACCCTGTAGAAAATGTTAAAAAATATTTATTTTTAAATTGTTTTTAGTTAGTTATATTAGGAATCTCTCTCTCTCTCTCTCTCTCTCTCTCTCTCTCTCTATATATATATATATATATATATATATATATATATATATATATGTTATTTATNTCTCTCTCTCTCTCTCTCTCTATATATATATATATATATATATATATATATATATATATATATGTTATTCATGTATAGTCAGATGTTAAAATATTATCTTAGGTCTCCTTGGTACATCCTAGGACCCTTTAAGACACTTAGAGCCCCTTAAGACACCTAGGGACCATTATTAGAACCTTTAAACCTTAACAACCCCTATTGTAACATAAAACTCTTTAAGAACCCTTAGGATCCTTTAAGACACCTAGGACCCCTTACTAGGATCATTTATGATATAAGATTCCTTAACGTGTTAAAATGTTATCTTAGGACCCCTTAGTACTCCCTCTGACCCTTTAAGACAGCTAGGACACCTTATTAGGACCTTTTGTGACATAAGATTCCTTAACAACCCTTGTTGTGACATAAGATTCCTTAAGAATCCTTAGTACAACCTATTATGACATATAACCCCTTAAGATAACCTATTAGAACATATGACCCCTTAAGACACCTAAGACCCCTTACTAAGACCATTTGGGATATAAGATTCCTTAACAACCCTTACTGTGACATAAGATTCCTCAAGAACCCTTAGTATGACTTATTATGACATAATAGGCCCTATTATGACATAATAAGATCTATTATGACATAATCGGTCCTATTATGATATATGACCCCTTAGGACACCTACGACCCCTTATTATGACCTTTTGTGACATAAGATTCCCTAACAACCCTTATTATGACATATGACCCCTTAAGACACCTAGGACCCCTTATTAGGACCATTTGGGACATAAGTTTCCTTAATAGCCCTTATTGTGACATAAGATTCCTTAAGATTCCTTAAAAACCCTTAGTACAACTTATTATGACATAATAGAATCTATTATGATATAATCAGTCCTATTATGACATATGACCCCTTAGGACACCTAGGACCCTTAATTAGGACCTTTTGTGACATAAGATTCCTTAACAACCCTTATTATAACACGTGACCCCTTAAGATGACCTATTACAACATATGACCCCTTAAGACACCTAGAACCCCTTATTAGGACCATTTGGGACATAAGTTTCCTTAACAACCCTTATTGAGACATATGATTCCATAAGAACCCTTAGTATGACTTATTATGACATAATAGGCCCTATTATGACATAATCAGTCCTATTATGAAATATGACCCCTTAGGATACCTAGGAACCCTTAGTAGGACCTTTTGTGACATAAGATTCCTTAACACCCCTTATTATGATATATGACCCCTTAAGATAACCTATTACAACATATGACCCCTTAAGACATCTAAGACCCTTATCAGGGCCATTTGGGACATAAGATTCCTTAACAACCCTTATTGTTTAAATATTATGTATAGTTAGATCTTATTTTAAAAATTGTACTTTATTACATATCCATCATTTAATATTGTATAAGTATAATCTTAGATCCAGATATTAGTTTCCATTTTACATGCACTTGTAATGTACTTGTACTTAATTTTTAACACTTAACACATGGGTACACCTAGATGGCCACACACGATTCTAGAGATGATGCACCTCATGATGTACCAACACACGATGTACCTCACGATGATGCACCTGGGGGTCAGGATGCACACCCTATTCCACCTTGCACTCCAAATATTGCGAGCATTTTTCAAACTGTTAGGATAGATAAGGATCAAATTCGAGACCCCATCAGTACATTTGAGCCTGGGTTGCACATAGACATTTGTAGTACTACACTGAGGAGTTTGGAGGAGTTGACTACGAGATTGAGATCTCATTATTCTTGATACTATTTTTTTAGAGTTGAGAACTGAGGTCTCAGGTGATGTTTCCTTAGAGACGGTCTAGCGTCGTGTCCCTAAGAAAATCATCAAATGAGAGGTTTTCCTATATTATGATGGGAATCCCAAGGTAAGGGTCTATCAGGTTACATGATGCGCAATTCCTCAGATATCATGCATGATATACCCTTGATTTCTTGTAGCACATGGTCATTATCCTAATAACGATCAAATTCCATTATATTTTTCCCAGCAGTTGTACGCTGAGTTCTGTTTGGGACTTAGGGTTAACTATTTAGATATTCCAGGATATTTTGGTCAGGGGAATGGTAGAGTTGTAGTCTGTTATCAATATTTTAGGGTTGATTGAGCCATACATGCTCATAGTCAGTTGGTTAGGAAGAGGACTCTGATAATGGCACCGACGATCGCTTCTACTGTAGATAGACTGATCATTGATTCCTAGAGGGAACTAGTCGACAAGATAGGGGAGATTTCTTCTGCAACCACCTTCATCACTTCTGACACACTGGGAAGATACATTTTGACTAGATCAAGCCAACCGAGATCATCTTCTAAGGCTTCATCTAATATTGTTGCAGGCTCCAGTGATGACGCATATAGAGTTGCAGGTCTTCCTCCACTAGGAGAGATACAAGCACTTTCTAGACATTAGAGTCATGTGGATGTGGCGCTTTACTTTTTGGAGAATCTCCTACAGTCATATTCTTATATTGTAGACATGTAGAGGATCTTGATACAGTCAGTCAAAGATGTTATCTGACTTGCATAGGGTCGTATAGTTCCACTGACCCAGGACACACCATCTAGTCATGCACAATACAATTCACAGCACTTTGTAGAGCACTCTACACCCATAGATCAGTCCATAGTTGCAGAGCTAGGCATATGGGTTGGAGATGTACGCATCACAGCTGAGGGCCTAGACACATTTGATGAGTAGCTATGAGGGTTGAGTCAAGTGGACAATGGCACTGATATTGGATCCTATATGGATTTGTTATTGCATCTTGGAGGTTCAGACTCTACAACACTCCCCTCCCATCTACACACACCTCTACACTCTTCATTACTAGAGACACTCGGGACCGGAGGTGGTGTGAGTGATTCATCTTTTGTTGATGATATGATGGGTAAACATGCTGATGATCCTCCTGATCTTGAGACCCAGGCATATAAAATTTGCTTTCTCTTTTCCTAGATTTTTAGTGAACAATTAATTGTAGATGTGTGTATTGATGTTTGTTCTATGTATAACATTTTGCAAGCACAATTAGCAGAGCACATTACCTCTAGTGTGGGCTTAGAGAATCTTCGTTGGAGAGATTGAGCGGATGCGACACCTACTAGTGGCCAGGTAAGTTTTAAATATATGTAAGTTTAAACATGCATGTGTGCACTTTTTTATTTATATATTTCAATTACTTTACATAATATATAATATGCATGTATATAACCAACTATTGTACTAAATTTAAAGGGGTCAGTTGCTGCTTCACAATCGAAGGATGGTCGTGACACTTGGTTAGAGGTTCTCTCTGTTCATATGTGCCTGGATGTCTCCCTATTTTTCAAAATTTTGCACAGATTTTTGACTTGAGACTCATTATATATTTTTTTATTATATGTTTTATATTTTCAGTTTATGATTCGAGACATGTATTTATATGCTCTCCAGACCTAGACATAGATGATTTATGTGTTTAACATTTAGGGTTGACAAATCTCTAGATGATTTATGATTTGATGTTATAAATATATTTATGATTGGCTTCTAGATGATTTATATATGTGTTTATGTTTGACATGTATAGATATAGATAGACATATTTTTTATGATTTGATTTGATTAGATATGAATACATGTAGATGGTTTCATTTGATTAGATGATTTAATTTGATAGTTGATTAGATGAGTATACATGTATAGATGATTTGATTTGATTAGATGATGTGCTATAATATGATTATGATGATCATAGTTTTCTATTACTATGCAAAGGAAACAATTTTGAACCATCGGTACATGATCATCGAAAGATAGGTTTATAGTGCAACTTGACACAACAGTTAAACAAAGGTCATCGAAAATGTTAAGTATAGAGGAAACCGATAGACAAATTCACAAGGGAACCTGACAACACAAGTTACAATGTAAACTGACAACACAACCTATAAATTAACCTGACATAGAAGCTAACAGTGTAAACCGATAGAACAGACAACAAAGGAACACAAGACAAAAGTCTACAGAGCAACCCGACATGCATGCTAAAGAGAAAACCCGAGCACCAGTCTACCGAGAGACAACTTTATTCTGAGAAATGTGGATCTAACTTACACGTTAGATAAAACACCTAAGTTTTATATTTATCTTAAAGCTTAGCTTTAAATTCATTTCTTGAGGGACAAGTAAAGTAATTGTAATTATTTTAATCAGTCTAACTGATTAAAAACATGCAAACTAGGAGATCAAGGTTAAGTTGTAAACCTTTGATCATAGAGTTATCATTGTAAAGCGTGAAACTTATTTAGGTCAAATTAATTGTATAAATAGATGTGTAATCAATCAGAACATAAGGATGTGATGATGATTTTAGCCACAGACACATCTATAGATCAGAGACAACATTTTATGCAAAAGGAAAACAAAAGATGAAATCAGTTACCAAGAACAAGATCCAAGGCTACTGAGTAGAACAAAGGTATTAATCAGTCACTATAGGTGATACATCATATTGTAATCTTTAATGGATCTATAATTAGCAATTCTAGATTTCATATATGTTGCCCCACTTTTGGTCTGCATACCTTTGAGACAAAAGTGAGTGTTTAATGTATAATGGTGGTCTTGAAAGCTTCTTGTTAGTCCTGAGTCTAAGTCTAGAAAATTGTCCTTTAGGATAGGGAGCGTTTACCAGATTTTTCCAAATTGCCTTCTCTTTTGTGAACCGGAGGGTTTCTGTTTATAGGTTCATGTTTTCATTAGGTAGGTTAAGTTCCCAATCCGGTAAAGATCATGGTTCAAAGATTTCTAACATCAGTTTTACACACAATGGAAGTATGTAGCCGTAATATTTCATTTTGCAGCTTGGCAGAGAATCAGGCTCGAGCTTTTCCACTAGCAAAAAAGTATCAACATAGTGCATCTTCCGCCGACGACTACTAAGTGATATCTCAGCAAGAAGTACAGTTCTAAAATGGATCCTTTAGGCTTAAGAAGGGCTACTGTGTCTAGATTACACCTCTACAAGACAAAGTGAATGATTCAATAGAAAGAAATCGAGGAAATAAGCCAAAGGCCGAAAAGCCAAAAATGGCTTCTCCCCTACTCCTACAGGTAGGTTTTGACCCACGGAGTATTTTTTCCACCAAACCATTTAAACAAAGTGATTTCGAGGAAGAACCTATCTCATAAATAATCTGAGATATAAAGAAGGCAGATGAAATTGAAACATGCCATTTTGGCATCATGATAGACCAAATTTCTCCCTCGACAGATTTTTGAACCGAGAGCACTCCAAGAGAACTTCTCCACCCAAAGGAGAAGCACGAAAGTGATAAAGTGAAAAGAAATTTCTTAATGACTTGTAAAAGCAAGGTAATTAATTCAAATAAAGCCATTTTACTTCATAACGAGATTTTTCATTAATGTTGGGGTCTTTTCATTCGTGTGGCGTGGGAAGTCAGTTGTTAAATGGTAAGAATTCAAAAGTTATAAAATCGGTTGAAAGTTGCGAACGAGAGCCACCATTTGTTCGCCAAAATTGTTTTGAATTCAAAGTCCCATATTTTAACTATTCCTTGTTCCCACATCCCTAAGAGATACTTCTAATTTCCAAATACAAATCATCAGAAGCATGGCTTCCAAATTCATAGGATTCGATGGAATGAACGACATTACTTCTGAATGGCATAAGATTTTGGATACATCTCTTAAGTTCTTTGATATGCAAAACTTCTAGAACAGATTAAAAGTAGACCAGATATATCCTATTACAAAGAAGTTGAAGGAGAGTGGATTAGTTGAGGCCGTTGGTTTTCCCATGGCTATTCAAGCCCCAAAATTGATCCAGGAATGCATCGCTCGATACAACCCAGATACCAGGCAAATGAACTTGCCCAATGCTACAGTGTTGTTATCTATTGACAGAGAATTGGTCCAAAACTCGCTTCGCATCCCAGAGCAAGCTGAGTATTCAAAAATGACATACAGTCAAGCGGTGACTGAATATATTGCCAAAAAGTCAGTTTGGAAGAAGAAGATAATGAAAGCATGGTTTCAAGAACCTAAGAGCGCCAAAGGGAAGCTATCAAAGACATTATACGACACTAATCTGAAGTTGGAGATTGTTGACATTCTGGCATTACTCCACAGGATCAGAGGTGAGAGTGAGGCACTCAATTTTATCGATCATCACTTCTTCCTGGTTCAGGTAATCTGTTCCCAATATCACTTCATTGATTGGGCGCTTATGGTAAGTGAGAATCTCTTGAAGGCCCTAGATAGAGCTAAATGCTAGAATGAATTTTACTTGTCTTCAGTCCTCTTATATATTCTGGCTACACTCCAAATTTGGCAAGGTCTTCCTAGATTAGAGGAATTTCCTGATGATGTCAAGAGTTATGAATTTTTCCCCTCTTTGCAATTGCATAATAGTTATGCTGAGTATCTTCGGGTTAATGATGCATTTACAATGAGATTGTGCAGGGAGTTACTAGGATTTTTAGAAAGGAGATTCTCCCCCAAAGCCATGGCTTTCATTAGCCAATTTGGATGCTATTTCATTCAATTTAGAGGTTTCTCATATCTTCATCTTGCAAGTTTTGATGATTTCCCTTTGAAGCTGCCCAGGTATCCGACTGACATGATCGTGTTGATCGAGGTAATGAGAAAAGCACTCCAGGTGAACTTACTCTGTGCCGAGGCTAATAAGAAGGGATACAACTTCCCCATGACCATCAGAGCTTACAGCTGCGGGTCCCGGTTAGAGGCGAAAGAATGTTATCAAGACATTCTCAAAGAGGTATTCTTTGGAAACCTACGATGTCTTGAGACCGCAATATGGCCCAGTGAACTATGCCAAGGATGTATTGCAAATGAGTCACGCAATTCATTATGTACATGATATTGAAGCCTACTGGGCTAATTGTAGGGATGATTTGGAAAGCAGAGAGAGATTCTACACCCGATTAACTTTGAACAAATCAAAAGGTTCAATGTTAACATTGCAGTAGAAGGGCTAGAAGATGATGGCAATCATATGTATGATGATACATATCTAGAGGAGATAAAGATCACCCCTGTTAGTTCTGAACCCATGCTGGACCAAGCCATTAGCGATTTGTCAACTCTAATGGGGGTTATCTAGAAAAGAATATAACAATGGGTCAAATGGACTGCAGGCCAAAGGAAGAGGTCAGAAAGGAAGCCTCCTACTCAGCAAACCCTGGTAAAGGATATGGCTGGTACTGCAACCACTTTGTCAGTAACGATCCCAACCGTTGCTAAAGGATCAACTCAGCTGGCAGGAGGAGGTGATGAAACTCCTGAGAAAACAATCACATTGGAGAAGACTTGTGGAGAAGGTTCACTCCCAAATATTGGAACAACAAAGGAGCTCACCAAGGATGCATAACCAGAGCGATCAGTAGAAGCAGTCACAATAGATGTACCAGTTGACACCTCAACATAGGATTCTCCAAGGAGAGGGTCTCCCGTTATAGTGGAAGTGGGTGAAGATACTCATTCAACCAGAGAATCAGAAGAAGAGCCCAGAAAGAATTAGAAGGTCACCTCAGTAGCCAAATTGGTGTCCTGTTCTCCTACTTTAGTAAATCCATTTGCTTCGAGACCAAACACTACACCTCCAGTCATCAGGAAATTGTTCATTGAGGAGTTAGTTTCTACCAACAAAGTTACTAGTGCAGAGTTATGGATAGAACATACCCCAGAACACAAGAGGAAGAGGGTGGAAGAAGGGGCTTCCAGCAAAGGCACTCTGTCATGAGCCTTTCAACCCAAGGCCACTACAGGTAAACAAAAGAAAGTGAAAACAATTTCTACCCTGGGTCATGATCCTGAGACTGGGTACTTCACCATGGAAGTGGCCAAGCCAACTAAGGAAGGTAGATTCGAAGACATGACTACTTCAAACTTTTAGTTGCAGTCATTTGACATGGGGTTGGCTCGTCATGACACCAAGGTGGATTGGTGGAAATCTACCAATGTAGTGATAGAAGAAGAGCTCAAGGAGCTCAAGACTGCCAAAGTTAAACTTAAGGTAGAGGTGGTTGAGCTGACCAACTCCATCAGGTAGCTCCTCACTCCAATTGCAAGCATTCCTATCACCCAAACCACCTTTGACCCCAGTGCTGTGGAGAACCAAGCCATTTTGGCTAAGTTGCAAGAGGACCAACATTATGGGCAGATTGGTAAATGGTGGATTGAGAGGCTTGAGTCTGAGGGACTAGCAGTGGTTGAACAACTAGGTAACACCCTTCTAAGGTTGGAGGTAGAGAGCAATAACATTGCTACGAACCTACAAACTCTCACGTCGAAAAGGGTGAAGTGCCATGAATGTATAGTTATGTTGCATGTGGCAGTAAAGATGAAGACTAAAGAAGCCCTAAAGGCCAAGATTCTACAGAAAGGAGATGAGCCTTTGATTGAATGGCTTCAGAGTCTATAGTTTAAGATCAAGATGATGATCCAGGCTGAAGCAGGATTGCAACAGACAGATGTTAAGATCAAAGAAGAGCAGAGAAAAGATTTCAAACTCCTCTTAGGACTTCATACAGAATCACAGACCAGTGGTCAAGGCAAAGCTATAATCAGAGTAGCCAATATGGATAATTCATTTTTTGGTTATTTGCATAAACTGATAGAAGATTCTGCCTCTCATCTGGATAAAATACCAGAACTCTAGCAATTGAGTGGATGCATTTTCAAAGCAATGGAGGAACTGAAAGATCAGACTGATGCCGTTAAGATTCTCGCCAAGGAACATTACAGGTGGCTCATTCGATACACTAACGTCCATGTCAAAAAGCATGAAGAACTCATTCAAGTCATTATAGCTGTTACGGCCTATAAGGCTAAATTAGACAAGGGGAAGGAAATTGAAGCTTAAATAGATTCCCCCTTGCGCTATTTTTGATACTATTGTAACCTATAAATCTTTCAGTTATCATTTCTAGTTGGTGAATTTGAACCATTTTGGTTCTCCCCCTTTCTCGTAATGGCTTAATCTGGGACTCTATATGTACTTTTTCCAAAATCAATACAAACATCGGCTAAATTTTGGTGTGAAAGATAGCATTTTGCTGAGTCAAATTTGTGTGTCTAAATACCATTGTTTTATCTGTTCCACTTGCATTGCACTTATCTTTGTGTTGAATTTAGATGTTTCTTTGAAGTAGAATTTATAATCTGTGTTCGAACCAGAGCTTTGTATTATGATTTGATACAATTAGCAAAAGGGGAAATTAGTTATTATCTTAAGTTTGGGAAACATTCTTATGATACAGATCAATTCATTGTTGTTTCATCATTATTCTTTAGTCTTGCATCTGCATTTTTAGTAGAAGTTCATGCATTACCAATTTCAGGAGTAAATTTGATTGATGAAATCTCAGAGTTGGCTAGATTTAGAGTTGAATTCATCCTATCTAAGCTATTTCCTGCCTAGGATTAGCTTGGTTTGCCTCTTCTGTTCTCAGGTTAAGAACATTCCCCTGTTAGATTAGGAAAGAGAAAAATTCATTGAAAATCATTCATATAAGGGAGCTATACCTTTAAATTCAGAGGGAAATTAGTTTCTTCAATAACAATTTTCCAACTATTATATTCGATTGTTCTTAAGCATTTTGTGGTATTTTAGAGTTAAGTTGAAAAGAACAATCTGTTTACTAACAATTTTTTGGCGACTCTACTGGGGAGACAAACAGTCATTACACTAGAAGCATATCATGAGGAAAGATGGTGCTTCCCCATGAAAATATAATTCATGTGCTCCAACCTTGGTTTTCAAGATGATCAAGAGGACCTTATTTCCTAGCTGAAAAATTTTGTCTGGAGGAACATAAGAAGCACCGAACATTACAGAAATGCCAGTCAAGTACTAGATTAGGAAGAAGCTAGAGAAGAAGCACTTGAAAGAGCATTCCGAAGGAGAAATTAAAGAAGAGCACAACGCCAAGTCGAGTGTGAAGCTAGGCCATAGAATTAGTAAAAAATCTGGAGCCTAAAAGATTTCTCAGGAGCACAAAGAAAGAAGGAAGTATAGATCCAGTCTTTGAGAGACTTGTGGATATTAACTTTGCTTTGCTTGAAGTACCTTGCCAAAGAAATAGAACTAAAAAAAGATAGAGAAAACCTTTTTCACCCCCTAAGTAGTCTACTCTTTTGTCCACCACTTGCCAAGTGTTAATGTTACACACAGTAGTTGCCCCTCCTGTATCTGACCCCTTATTTACCTCAAGTAACAATGGCACTCCCTTGGGCCGCTGCAGTCAGACCCCTGCAATTAGCAGCATATAATCCTCTTCCCTCAGGGTCTAGAAAGAATTTTCCCAAGTTTTCTGGAGATGGGAAAGTATCTACAGATGAACATATTGCTGCATTCTTTTCTTCTATCAATATTCTAGCAGTACGAGAAGAGGATGTGGTTGTTAGATTATTTGTTGAGACCCTTGTTGAGGGCGCTGCTGATTGGTTTCACCACCTACCAAATTCTTCTATTATAGACTGGGCCTCCATGAGATCTGATTTTGAAAGAAGGTTCAAAACTATGGAAGATGAGCATGCTCTATTGACGCAATTAACCTCTATCAAGAAAGAGCCTTCTATTAGTATGAGATATTTCATAGCTAAATTCAATAAGCTCATAAATCGTATTCCAGTGGCTGATAGGCCTACGATGGGAAATTTGTAAACATTCTTTATAAGTGTTATGCCACCAGACATCAATTATGATCTAAGAAGAGTTAATCCTGCAGGTTTGGATGCTACACAGAGAACTATCATGGAACTCGAAGATCACATGATCTCTTCTAGGAAATGGAAGAGGCAAATCCAGTCAAGAGCCAGTACTAGTGGTACTACATCATCTGATGAGATGATCCAAAAATTTTCAAATGAATTCATCGCCTTCAAAAGGAAACTTCCTAGATTCAATAACCCTTATCAATGGAACTATCAAGAGAAACCTGGAAGGGGCAATGATGGGAGGAATGCTGATAGTAAAGCACTACAATTAACTGGTCCACCACAAAGACTAGCTATTGAAGCCCCCCCTAAAAGAGGGAATATGTGCACCTTTCATCTAACTACAGACCATGATGGAGAAAGCTTCCCTAATGTAGCCCATGCTTGGCAAATGCATTAGATCGATGAATGGAATGTTGGAGCCTCCGGAGCTGAACCAGATTGATACTCGCATGGCGACTCTAAAAATTTATATCTAGAGTATGAGTTTGATTCTAAAAAAGGAGCAACATGTTATGCTACCATAAATGGGACTTCCTATACAGTCTTGACCAGGAGCCAGAAAGATAAAGGTCTTGCCTCTTCCCCCCACCTAAAAATAATGAGGCGTCTACCTCCAACTCTAAGGAAGTTAATCAAGGTGTGATAATTCTAAAACAAGGTAAGGAGCAGAGCTCTTTTGACATTATTCAATTCTGTAGAGACTCTCAAATTCAAATATCTCCCATAGATTATCTCAAATCCAATCCTATAGAATTGTAGAAATTAGTAGATTATTGTAATGAAGGGAATTAGAACCTAAACCAGAATGCCATGACTACTATAAAAAATGAGTTAATTTTTGCAGAGTCCATTAAGCAAGGTGACTCATCTATGTTAGCTACTTTCTTGGGTCAGAAGCCTGATCTATTTTATGTGTCTTTATATATTAATGGGTGCAAGTTGAGCAATTGTATAATAGACTTTGGGGCCTCAGATAATGTGATGCAATCAACAATAGCTAAAGCTTTAGGCCTTACCCTTACTAAAGCTCATGGTAGGTGTTATTCTATGGACTCCAAGCAAGTATCTCTGGTTGGACAAATTAAGGATGCCCAAATAGCTCTGGTAGCGCACCCTGAGAAGAAGCTATTGTTAAAAAATTCTGGTCCCTGATATACTTGCTAGCTACAGTTTGTTGCTAAGCAGGAGTTTCTATAGAGATATAGGAGGGGAAATAAAGTTAGATTGGTCTCAAGCTTTAATCCTGGTGGGTAACAAAAAGATTAAATTGGTCCCGGAAGAGAAAGCTAAGTTTATAGTGCTGAAATTTGATGATCCTAAAGCCCAAATTTTGTATTAAGAATTGGAATTTGGAAACTATATGCTATTTACTGATGATCATGATGAGGATGTGAAACCAAGAGAACCAGGAAAGGAATTTTCCACCAAGGAAGAGTCATCTCAAATCTGGACACTTGCATTTGATGGAAGTTATGCTTCGTCAGGGTCCAGTGCAAGCATGGTCTTGATATCACCAGATGGAATATGTGAGCCCATGGCTTATAAATTAGAGTTTGGAAATACCAACAACTTGCTGAATACGAAGCTCTTCTATTAGGAATCATTTTTGCAAAGGAAAAGGGGGTGAAGATTTTGAGAGCTCGTGATGATGCAGAGCTTATTGTGTGCCAGGTTAAGAATCAATACTCTGTTAAAAATCACAGATTAAAGAACTATAGAAGTAGAGTATGGGATGAGATAGAAACACTAGATGCATTCTTTATTGAATTAGTGCCAAGAGAGTTTAATGACAAAGCGGACTCCCTGGCTATGTCAGCTTCATTACTCCTTCCCCATCCATAATTAAAAGACAAGAAGTACCAAGTGGAAGTCATATATCGACTGTCTATAGCTGACAATGTGGAAGATTGGCAAGTGTTTGAAGATGACAAGAATCTCCTTCTCTTCCTAGAGAGTGGTGGCAACTTCCACAAAGAAGTCCATGACAATCATAAAGGAGATCATTCAGACAAGAAAAAGAAAGATAAGTAAGGTATTATCCAGCTGCAAGGTAATATAATTTCGTCCCATCTAGTTACTCTTGAAAAAAATTTCAACAGGCACAACACTTTTGTGAAGGAGAAAAGAATTGAAAGAGGTCCTACTACTGGTGAGTATGAAGGAATGAATATTGGAACTAAGAAATATCCCAAGATGATCAACATTGGGAAGTGTTGTACTGAAGAAGAATGGAATGAGGCCAAGAAACTCTTCCTAGAATATTCAGATGTTTTTTCCTGGAGCTATGAAGAATTGAAAATTTTTATGGGTGGGAAATTCAAGCATCAAGTCCCCTTAAAACCTGAAGCCACCCCATTTAGGAAAAAGAAAAGGAACTATAATCCCAAAGTTGCTGATGTAATATTTAGAGAAGTAGATAAAATGCTCAAAGCAAGGATTATCTATCCTATACACCACTCTACCTAGGTAGAAAACATAGTTCCTGTGAGGAAGAAGAACAAAGAGATGAGAATATGTGTAGAATTTAGAAATCTTAACCAATCTTCTTTGAAAGACAATTATGCTCTTCCCAACATGGATCACTTACTGCAGATTATAGCCAGAGCTAAAATGATGTCTATGTTGGATGACTTTTCAGGAAATAATCAAATAGAAGTTGAGAAAGTAGACCAGCACAAAATGACATTCACCACCCCGTGGGGCACTTTTGCTTACTATAGAATGCCATTTGGGCTAATCAACGCTAGAGCTACTTTTTAGAGAGGTATGGACCTTTCCTTCAGTGACATGAAGAATAAAATCATTGGTATGTATTTGGATGATATTATTGTGTTCTCTAGGAAAATAATAGATCATATAAATGACTTAAGGAAAGTATTGCAAAGGTGTCAGGAGGATGGGATTTTGTTAAATCCCAAGAAGTTAGTCTTCTGTTTAACTAAGGGGAAATTTCTAGGTCACATTATCTCCCAAGAAGGCATAAGAATCGATCCAAAAAGGGTCAAAGCTATTCAACAATTGAGTTTACCTGTGAATAAAACTAGAGTAAAATCTTTTTTTGGTCAGGTTAACTTTCTCAGGAGATTCGTTCAAGATTTTTCAAAAATTACTAAATATATAGTTGATATAATGAAAGGAAATGTGAATTTCAAGTGGAATGAACCTGGTAAGCAAGCCTTCAAAAACATAAAGAATGCCATAGCCAATGCTCCAGTGTTATGTCACCCTGATTACAAGAAAGAATTTGTAATCTTGTTATTCTTCTGAACATACTCTATCAGCCATTCTCATGCAGGAAAATGAAGAGGGAGTCCAGGCTCCTATTGCTTTTATGAGCATACCTCTAAAAAATCATGAGCTAAAATATTCCCAAACTGAAAATCATGCTTTTGCTGTAGTTAAGGCTTTAAAGAATTTTATATTCTACATCTTACATTCATATTCTCTTTTGTATGTACCTGATATCACAGTAAAAATCATATTGACTCAATAGGATGTAGGATGCAACAACAGAGGAGCATGGGTAGATAAAACACAAGAATATGATATAGGGATCAAGCCCATAAAGATGGTAAGAGGCAATGCACTATGTAGGGCAATGGCTAGAAACCAAGCAGACCAAGATCCAAAAGCTACACAATTGGTTTTGGTAGTAAGTATGCAAGATCCCTGGTTTGAAAACATCGTATATTTCCTTACATATGGTGAATTCCCTAAAGGGATGACTTCTAAGCAAAGAAGAGACCTAAAATTGAAGGCTTCTAAATATGTTACAAGTGGCGCGGAATAGAGCATCAACGATCAACATTAATCTTTTCTAACTTTACAAGCGAGTCGTTGATCTCCTTTTAAAAAACCCAAACATCAAGTAAAAATATTACTTGAGCCTATTCAAATTCCATTGACCTCCACATTGCACCTCCTAATTGGGCCTTAGAAGCACCTATATCTTACCCCTCCTGTGTAGGCCCCACACTTCTTACCGTCAACCTCGATGCGTGGCAAGATATCGCCATTATGCAATGCATATCTTCCCTGAGTATTTCCTTTGCATGATGGTGACAATTTCTAGATCCTTCCTAATCTGACTATCCCATAACATTACTTTGCCTCTAGTCAAAACCTATTATTTTCCATGTATCATTTCCTGATTTGCTGGGACCTCTACCACCTCATCATCAATTTGGCCCTACTACTTGTCAGTCTTCCACATGTCACCACTCGTTCGATTGCATGATTTGACTGGACCTACCATGACTAAAAACATGCCATAGCACCCTTGTCGACTCCTGACATTGCATTGACCCTTCTACCAAACCATCTCTATATGGGCCCACAAAATTGCCTCCCTACCCGCCAGTTAGTTTTTGTTAACCGCCACTTAACAGCTTGACTTTGAATTGATGGCCAAAAATCTGCATGCCTTTTGGCACTTAACGACTATGGGTTCCGACATAAAAACAATAAGTACCCTCACCGCACAACCAATCTAGGATAAATGACTTAGACCATTTCCAAACCAAAAATTGATTAGAGCAGACAAGGAAAACACTGATCACCTCCATGCTATTTAACTATGCAAAGACGACCCAATGGAAACAAAAACTAGACTTCCTCATCCCTCTGCAACCTTTGCACAATTAAAAAAGATAAGAAACCCTCTGCAAACTTTGGAGTTTTGCCATAAAAGAGCCTGAAGCTCTGCAAAAATTTAAATATGGTACTCACAAAAATGCATACCAATAGTGGCTCTGAAT
>MU225506.1:738395-758988 GCA_018584345.1 Thuja plicata | reverse complement strand
TATATATATCTTCCCAATAGGATCATATTATCTCTTTCTTCTTTCACTTCCCTGATTTGTAGAAATCAAACTAGGCCTAATAGCCTAGAGCCATCAATAAAGATCCAAATCAGCCCGCCTCTATCAAATATGTGATTTTGATCACCCAACAACATAACCAATCTAGAAAATTCATTGAACAACACCTGGGTAAACAAGAATAACTTGGCAACATTCAACATTTTGTCATTCTAAACCTTATTTTCACCTAGTGAAAATAGGGATAACATGAGACCAATAAAAACATAGTCCTTATAAAGTAACTTAATTACCATTCAACATCATAATCTCATAGTAATAAGGCAAGTTGATGTTATACCCATCAAAACACTTGCCAAAATCTAGCAGATAACAAAATTCTTGAACATGCTTATCATGTTGGACTTGAAAATTAAAATACTCATTTTCAACTTGATGGTTAACATCACCAATCCTAATAGCATCAGAACTTTGCAAAGAAAAAGGATGATCATTTATGACCAATTCATGCAACCTAGGAAAAATACCATGCTGATTAAAACCTTGGGTAAGTTCAATCTCTTCAATATCCACCAAATTCAGCATGTCAACACTCTTCCTATCCCACTCATGGAAAAAGGAACATAGCTCTAGCTGAAGAAAACTTCCTAGTATATCTTTCCAATTTTGATCTACCTCCAAATGAAACAAATCAGATTATGGTCTAAATAAGTCAACATGAAGATCACATTCAACATCTTTAACTTTAACCAATAAAATGTTTCATAAAACATTATCAACAACCCCTATTTGTTCATCACAAGATATCATTTCCATACTTGTGTCAACCATATCAGAATAATCATCACTCAAATCAAATCTAAAAACATCCATTTCCATTTGTAAAATGTGGTCACAACTTGTATCTATAACACAGGATAAATCCTATTACAAACTTTCATAAATAGGTTCATACAAGTTAGACTGTGACCCACCATTAGCAGTTTGATCATCATTTTCATAGTCCAAAGGATCCACAATTTCAAATTCATGACTGAGACCATCTTCCACATTATTAAGATTATTTATGGAACCACCATAAATAGAATCACTATACATCTGATGAGTTGACATAAGATTGTCTAAAACTAGACATTTACATACAAATTTTTTTTCAAAAACATCTTCAGATGCCATGGCTTCATATTCTACTTCATAGAAATTCTCATGTCCCTTAGATTCAACAACCTCACATGGAAAACCACAGGATGCAAACATACAAATTGATCTATCAATATTATTACCACTATTGCAATGTTGTTCAAATTGAAAATCATGTGTATCTTCATCATCACACCTCAGCCTTTTAATTGACATATAATCATCACAAGGCTTCCCTTGATTGTTCTTTGGTGTAAACTCCTAGTATGAACGTTCCTTTTCCAGCATTTCTATGTTAACATCATCACTACTTAGGATAAAAGAACTCATCACTATCTTACATGAATGCAATGAATAGGTGTGGATCAAGCAATGAAAATCAACGTCAAAATACGTTTATCTTTGTTGATCTTAGTAAATATGTTAACAACCATAGATTCATACACTACTCACAACATATCTTGAAATTAAAACATTACAATGGACCTTGATGTTGCGGCAGCAAACCACATGAGGGACTTGATGAGAGGATGACCTAATCCCTTTGATGGGAAGGGATCTGGATTTGGGGCTGAGACATGGCTTATAGCCTTGGAGAGGAGATTCACCATGCATCCCTTTAGTAGCAATACTAAAGTGGGGTATGTTGTGATGCAGCTTTGTCATTTTGCGGTTGTATGGTGAAAGATCAAGGAGGAAATTTTGGGGCTTCAGATGGACATAGTGACTTGGGAGTTATTTCTTGAGCACTTTCAAGAGCCTTTCCTCTCAGATCAGTGAAGATAGCAGTGGGCTGATGAGTTCCAGAATATGAGGCAGCTAACTTTGACAGTCAAGGAGTACAAGTGTTGGTTTTTTGAGCTCAAACAGTATGCAGGGGATGGAAAAGATTTGGCCTTGATGATACAACATTTTGTTAGAGGGCTTAGTGCCCGCATAGTTGGAGAAGTTAATCTCTTTGAGCCTATAACCTTAAGGGCTAGGCTTAATAAGGCCACTCTTACAAAGGATAATTTGGCCTTGGGACACAGAGGTAGGAATAATGCTTAGATACATGGTACATTAGGATTAGGATACAGAGGTAACCAGTCACAAGGCACTGGAAAGTTTAAGAAGCCACCTAAGTTTAATAGAGGTAATCAAAATCAGAATCAGAATAAGAATCAGAATTAGTAGCAGCAAAAGGCTACTCCTACTCAGAGTGGTAAGAGATTTCGTAATGGACATGGCTTCAGGTGTAACTAGTCCAGTCCTCTGACACAGAGTGAACACCCCCGTTCTAGAAGAGGTAGCTTTTAGCAATCGAGTAAGCCTTCTACTAGGAGAGGCTATAGTAGCGGGACAAGATGCTTCACATATAGTCAGTTTGGCCATATTCCAGTTAATTGTCCAAAGCAAGCACCTCAATTTTCAGCACAGAGGCTGACAAATTCAGAGCCTACAGTGGGGGATATAGGACACTATCATATTTATTACTTATGGCTTTGGATCACCATTAGGCAGAGCATTAGGGTACTATGGTAGATACTTTGGGTGCCATATGAGGTATATCTATCTCTGTATTATTTTATTATGGAGCGATAGATTCATTTATATCTCCTTTCTTAGTTGAGTGATGTGGGCTAGTGGCTATAAAGAAGGATATAGGATGGCAAGTTGACATAATGAGGGGCTAATAATGGGGCCAAAAGGCTCTCCCAACTACCAGACCAGCTTGCAAAATGAATGCGGAAGCCAAAAAACATAGTGAGAGAAGAAACAACATAGAACCTTTATCATTAATTGATCAAAATCATTACATGCCAGGTTGTAAGGCCTTCCCAATTTTGGCCATATATTCAATGAATTACAATATAATCTTCATACACACAAGGTCACAAACCTGCTTATAGATAATCTAATATCAAATCTTATTCTAGCACTACTACTTCTGAACTTCTACTGAACTATCTAAACTAAGAACATAGAAACAAATATATACAAGAGTCCACCAAGAGAGGTTGGTACTGAAATCCATAAGTGAGACCTAGATTTAGGTCCACACAGATCCCAATGAGAGACCCTAAATCAATTAAGCCATCAAAATTAACTGAAGAAGTCAACCACTAGATCCAAATCCAAAATAAACATCTCGGGAAAAGGTTGAGCGAGAAATAGAGTGACTCAAGCAAGGAACACCCCGAGAAATAGGAAACAAAACCCAAGCGTTAGAAGAGAAACCCAAGCAACAAGAAAATAAATAAGCTTTCCCGAGTGACAGACCTGAGCAATAGAACCTGAGCAACAAAGACAAGCATGCTCAAGCAATAGAACCTGGGAAACACATTATTTATCGAGCAGTCTCTAAATAACTTAAAGAACAAAACAAACATCTTTTTGGTTGAGTAGGATTTCCAAAGGCCCAATACTATCCTGCATCAGACACCTGGGGTTAATCGAAATGATTCCTTGAACCATGTATCAGGTCCAACCTGAAATGAATCCAACTTAGATTGAGAAATCCAAGATGAGTCCTCAATTAGTTTGTTCTTCCACTTTAACAGATATTCCATGTATTCTTTTCCTCTTGCACTTCTACCAATTCTCTGTTTCAAAATATTTTCAACTTCCTCTATCTAATTCATAGGATAATCACTTGGTATTTTCACTTCTTCATCAAGTTCATGATATTAATGAAAGTCTAAAATATTGAATATGGGTGATATATCCATGTCATCAAGTAATTCAACTTCATAAGCATTTCCACTATCAAATATTTTTAATATTTTGCAAGGACCAAATTTCTTCATCTTCAATTTACCATATGTTCCAATAGGAAATCTTCCTTTCTTCAAATGAACCATTACTACATCACCAACTTCAAATGTTTTATGTATTCTTGACCTGCTTCCACTATCTTTGTACTTCTAATTACTTTTATCCAGATTCTATTTTATATCTTCATGAAATTGGTGAATTATTTTGCTTCTGCACTTCTTTTCTCTTCCCCAACAATATCTCTCAAATTTGATATACCTCTCGGTTGTGTGCCCTGAACAATCTCAAAAGGTGTTTTTTCCAGTACTTCTATTCACTGAATTGTTGTATACAAAATATTCTTGTGCTAACATCAAATCCCAATTACTTGGTGTGTCTCCAACTAAGCATCTCAACAAATTACCCAAACTTCAATTTACAACCTCTATTTGTCCATCAGTTTGTGGATGAAATGCAGAACTAAAATTAAAATCAGTATCCAACTTCTTCCAGAGTGTTCTCCAAAAATAGCTAACAAATTTACTATCTCGGTCAGAGATGATACTCCTCAGTAAACCATGCAATCTGAAAATCTCTTTAAATAAAAGATCTGCTATATGTACTGCATCTAATGTTTTCTTACATGGTATGAAATGTGTCATCTTAGAAAATCTATCCACAACAACAAATACAGAATCATTACCTCTTGATGTCCTCGGTAAGCCAAGAACAAAATCCATGCAGATATCACTCCAAGGTTTCTCAGGAAAAGTAATTGGTGTTTACAAACCAGTATTCTGACTTACTCCTTTTGCAACTTGACAAACTCCACAACTTTTTACAAATTTCTAAACACCCTTATACAACTGGGGCCAAAAATACCTTTCCTTAATAAAACTCAATGTTTTATCAATGCCAAAATGTCCAGCCAAACCACTACTATGTTTCTCCTTAATCAAATTAGTTATGATTGAACCTCTTGGTAAACACAATTGAATACCTTTGAACAACCTATCTTCTTGAATTAAATAGTCTGCATACTTGATTGATTTGAATTGGGTGCTCTACACATTCTCCACTACTCTGAAAAATCTGGATCACTTTCATACAAATTCTTCATGTCATGAAAACCAAGAAATTCAATTCTCATTTCAGTCAACAAAGATCTTCTTCTCAACAACTCAATTAGATACTCCACTCTTATGTTTGATCACAAATGTGAAAATCTGCAAATAATCTACCCATTTCATATGTCTCTGATTCAATTTATTTTGACTACCCAAATACTGTAAAGCCTTATGATCAGTATACAATGAAAATTCATTTGGCATCAAATAATGTCTCCATTTCTTCATAGCTTGCACTATATCATATAACTCTTGATCATATACAAAATATTTCCTTTTTACATCATTCAACTTTTCACTAAAGAAAGAAACATGTTTACATTCTTGAGTCAACACTCTTCCAATTGCACTTCCACTTGCATCACATTCATCTTGAAATACCTTATTGAAATTAGGTAATGCTAACACAGGTAATTCAGAAACCTTCAGATTCAAAGCCTCAAAACTCTTATCAGCTCCATGTGTCCATTTGAATTCTCGTTTGTCTCCTCTCATTTTATGAGTCATAGCATTACAAATAGAACTGAAATTTCTAATAAACTTCCTGTAAAAACTTGCCAATCCATGAAATGAGCTTACCTCAGTGACATTCTCAGGTGTAGGCCAACTAAGTATAGCTTCAACCTTCTCTGGATCCATCTTCGAACCATCATCTGAAATCACAAAACCCAAATACACAAGTAATTCTTTCATGAAGGAAAACTTCTTTATATTTATCAACTTTTCCTCTTTCAATCTGTGTAACACTTTCCTTATATGCATCAAATGCTCTTCTCTAGTCTTACTGAACATAAGAATATCATCCAAGTATACAATCACACATTTATTCAAGAATTTATTTAGAACTTCATTTATTAACCTCATAAAAGTACTTAGTGCATTAGTTAAACCAAAAGGCATAACCAACCACTCACACAAACCTTCCTTTGTCTTGAAAGAAGGCTTCCATTCATCACCTTCTCTAATTCTGATCTGATGATATCCACTCTTAAAATTAATTTTTGTAAAATATCTTTCTCCACTCAAACAATCCATTATGTCATCCATTCTCGGTATAGGAAACCTATACTTCACTGTGATCTTATTAATTGCTCTGGAATCAATGCACATTCGCCATTCTCCATTTCTCTTAGGTGCCAATACAAATGGTACTGCACGTGTACTCAAACTCTCTCGAATCAAAACTTTATTCAACAATTCATGAAATTATTGGTTAAGCTCTTTATTCTCGGTCGGTGTTAACCTATGTGGTGCTTTGTTTGGTAAACTAGCTCCAAGAATTAGATCCATACAGTGACTAATATCTCTCATTGGTGGCAAACCATCAGGTACATTATCAAAAATTATTTCTTTGTACTCATTGAGCAACTTTCCAACTTCTGCAGGAATGTCATCTTCTATATTCTTACTCAATTTTTTAGGAATAAAAGCATAATAGATATCATTTCTTTTCAAATCCTTAACAAATTGTCTACCTTCCATCAAACAAACTTTCACACATGTACACATCTCACCAATAGATTCTTCAACCAAAGGTAACAAAACTTGCTTCTTACCATCAACCCAAACATAATAGCTGTTGATTCTTCCATCATGTATAGCATGTCTATCATATTGCCAAGGTCTCCCCAACAAGATATGACAACAATCCATATTCATAATATCACACAACACCTTATCATAGTACTTTCTAATTTTCAAATTCACAAAACATTGTTCACTCACCATTAATATATGTTCATCCTTGATCCATGAGATCTGATAGGGTTTCATATGTTTCATCCTCTCCAATTGCAACTTTGCAACTATTTCCTCAAATGTTAGATTCTACGAGCTTCCACTGTCAACAATTACCTTCCAAACTTTGTCTGTAACTCTACATCTGGTCTTGAACAAAATTTTCCTGATAGGATCTTGTTTATCCTTCTCACTCCATAGTATCTATTCGATCTTGAGATTTCCTTCCTTCTTAGCTTCATTTGGTGACTCCTCTTCCACCAATGCATTTCTACTACTACTACCTTTCTCTCTTTCTTGTGTACACTCAAAGTATTTATGTCCTTCCTCTCCACAATTGTAACAAGTTACTTGGAACCCTTTTCTGCTATAACCACCTCTGGAGTAATTGCCTCTTCCTTGGTATGAACTTCCACCTTTCCATTCAGTCTTTCCTTTGTCTTGATATGTGTTTTAAATGGACTTCCTGGTTGAGATCTACTATTTTCACCATGAGATCTTCCTCTTCCTCTATCTAATCTACCACCTCTACCTCTTTGTCTTTGTTCATATATTTTGTTCAACTTCTCAGTTTTTAGGGAAAATTGATATGTCTCCTCAATGTTGTCCATCTTGACTAAACTAATCTCATCTTGTATAGAAATTTTCAATACATGTTGGTATCTTGCTACTCTTTCCACTTCATCTTCAACATGTCTCGATCTGATGTCCAATCTATAGAATTCTTCAGTATATTCTTTTACTCATCTATCTTTCTACTTGAAACTTTGTATTCACCTAGTTAGGTTAATCTGATAATCACAAGGTAGAAACTTGCCATTCAATTTGTTTACCATCTTATCCCATACCTTGTTTTTTTCTTTACCTTTCTTCTTCCGATCCAATTGTAGATGTTCCCACCATAAGGATGCATGACCTTTAAATTTAGTGCTTGCAATATTTACCTTCTTATCCTCTACTACATTATCATATTCAAAATACTTTTCCATCTCATTTATCCAGTCAATCAATTCATAAGAATCCAATTTTACATTATACTCAGGAGGATTAAACTGGGGTGTGGATTTCAAACTTGTCAAAGCTCTCAAGAATCTCTCTTCTTCCTGATTCATCATAGGTGCAGGTGCAGTTTCACCTTGAACCTCTTCAATTTCATCATCACTTAAATCTTCAAGATGTCTTCCTCTACGCTAGGCTGTCTCAACAACTTCCAATCTAGCAGCCATCTATCTAAGCATATAAACTATACCTGGATCTGCATTTCCTCTCCAATGAGCCATCTTGAATCCCTCTATAATTGTAGGTCAAATCCCAATTTTCTACCCCACAACAATACCAACTAGGTTTAGGGTTTACAAGAAGGAAATTAGATCTAACTAATGCTCTGATAACACCTAATGCAAAGAGGAGATGATAATGAGGCCAAAAGGCTCTCCCAACTACCAAACTAGCTTGTAGAACCAATGTGGAAGCCAAACAACATAGTGAGAGAAGAAACAACATAGATCCTTTATCATTAATTGATCAAAATAATTACATGTTGGGTTGTAAGGCCTTCCCAGTTTCAGTCATATATTTAATGAATTACAATATAATATTCATACATGCGAGGTCATAGACTTTCTTATAGATAATCAGATATCAAATTTTATTCTAGCACCGCTACTTCTCAACTTCTACTGAACTGTCTAAACAAGGAACATAGAAACAAATATATACAAGAGTCCACCAAGAGAGGTCAGCACTCAAATACATAAGTGAGACCCAGATTTAGGTCCACATAGATCCCAATGAGATACCCTAAATCAATTAAGCCATCAAAATCAATAGAAGAAGTCGACCACCAGATCCAACTCCAAAATAAACATCTTGGGCAAAGGTTGACCGAGAAATAGAGTGAATCAAGAAAGGAACACCCCAAGAAATAGGAAACAGAACCTGTGTGTTAGAAGAGAAACCTAAGCAATAGGAAAATAAACAAGCTTCCCTGAGAGACAGACCCGAGCAACAGAAACAAGTATGCCTGAGCAATAGAACCCAAGCAATAGAGAAAAGCATGCCCGAGAAACAGAGTACTTCCCGAGAAGTCTCCAAAAAAAATAAAGAACAAAACAAACATCTTTTATGTTGAGAAGGATTGCAAAAGACCCAAGATGCTCCTACATCACAAGTGGAGTTAACTATAGGGGCTAAATAGCCACATATTCTTTGGTCAGTAAGTGTGAGCTGAATTTAGCTAAATTCATTACCTTGGTTGATCTTCATGTTATTCCTTTGGGATCATATGGGGTTGTATTGGGAATGGATTGGTTGGGATCTCACGGGGCTAACATAGATTATAGATGGAAGACCATCTAATGCAAGGATTATGTGGGTAAGGATTGTTAGATTGTGGGAATCACACGTCCCATATCTCTTCATATGATTTCCATGATGCAAGTTATGTGGATTTTTTGAAAGGGTTGCCAAGTGTTTGCGGTGACTATGAATGAGTTAGATGAGGTGGAGAGTGAATTCAAGATCGTTGATCACCATATTTTGTATGATTTCATTGATGTAATTCCTAATGAGATTCTACGCATGCCAGCAAGGTGTGACATTGAATTTCACATTGAGCTTGTTCCAGGAGAAAAACCTATTTCTAGAGCTCCTTATCGGATGACTACTCATGAATTGAGTGAGTTGAAGCTGCAGTTGGAAGATTTGTTGTAAAAGGGAAGAATTCACCCTAGTGTTTCTCCTTGGGGAGCACCTTTCCTTTTTGTTAAGAAGAAGGATGGATCATTACACTTGTGCATTGACTATGGGTAAAAGTACAAACCCGTGTCACACTTTTATAAAGGAAAAGGACCACAACATGCAAACTGTTCAACTTTAATGACATAAAAGGTGGCATTTGTATTTAGAATTTGAGGATGATGTAAACTAAAGAAATGTGTAAAAATGGATTAATTTTATGTCTATAATTTTTTAAAAAAAAATTGAACAAGAATGTACATATTTTTTTAATTTTTGAAGTCCATTTTTCCATTGCTGAAAACTGCTGAATAGGTATATGTTTCCATGTATTGATGACCTTTTTATCAGATTAAGGGAGATCAATATTAGAGTACCATCATTTGTGTATTAAGGATGTAGATATCTACAAGACTACATTCCACACTCACTATGGACACTATGAGTTTACAGTGGTTCCTTTTGGTTTGACGAATGCTCCATCAGTATTCATGTGCTTGATGAATGTAATCTTTCATAAGTATCTAGATCCCTTTGTGCTTGTCTTCTTGGATGACATATTGATAAATTCTAAATCTATAGAAGAGCATGAAGGACATCTTTGAGACGTATTGGAGTGCCTAAGAGACAATCAACTATATGCCAATTTGGCAAATTGTGATTTATTTCAGTCGGAGGTTCATTATATAGGACATGTGATTTATGGAGAAGGTATCTCAGTAGATCCTTTGAAAATTCAAGAAATTATGGAGTAGCCAGCACCTACTAATGTGTCTAAGGTTTGTAGCTTCATGGGTCTAGCTGGATACTACCGCAGGTTCATGAAGAGCTTCTCTAGAGTTTCACATCCTATCACTTCTCTTCACAGGAAAGGGAAGAAATTTATTTGGATAGAGAAGTGTGAGGTGGATTTTCAGAGCCTTAAGGGGTGTTTGACTAGTGCACCTATTCTAGTGGTACTTGATCTAGTGGGTGACTTTGTGGTTTGTGTTGATGCTTCAGTGGAGGGGATTTAAGAAGTCCTTATGCAGGATGGATGGGTGATTATGTATGAGTCTCACAAACTCAAGGATAATGAGTTGAACTACCCTACACATGATCTTGAGTTAGCCGTAGTTTTACATGCATTTGTCTGATGGAGACATTTCTTATTGGGACATCGGTTTGAGCTTGACAATGATTACCGTAGTTTATAGTACATTTTTACCCACCCTAATCTGAATGCTAGAAAGAGAAGGTGGATGGAGTTCCTTTGTGAGTATATCTTTGAGATTAAGTATATTCAGGGAAACGAGAATGTGGTAGCTGATGCTTTGAGTCGTAAGTGATAGGATATTTCACCGTTGACTCTCAGTGTGGATTTGTGGAGTAGGATTCTCCAAGCACTTCCTAGCAATACTTTGTATCAGGAGGTGAAGTCAAAGATTGAGTCTAGGAGACCTTTGGAGGGTAGATTCTAAGGATTTGTTATGGATTAGGATGGTCTATTGCGTCATACAAGCTGGATCTATGTGCCACCATTAGATGATCTGTGTACATTAGTATTATCCGAGCCTCATCATGCACCTTATTCGACACATCCTGGTGTCAAGAAGATGCACGCAGACCTTTGACAGCTCTACCATTGGTCTAAAATGAAGCCTGAAATTTCTTATTTTGTGGCTAGATGCCTAGAGTGTCAGAGGTTTAAGATAGAACATCAACATCCAGTAGGGATTTTACAGCCAAATCTCATTCCATCTTGGAAGTGGGATATCATTTTGATGGATTTCATTGGTTGTTTGCCTTTAACTCATTGTAGACATGATGATATCATTGTGACTATTGATCGGTTAACCAAGATGGCACATTTCTCTCCTATGAGATCATCTTATATAATGGCTTATGTAGCTAAGGTCTTCATGTAGGATATTGTGATATTATATGCAATTCCTCGCAGGATTATCTTAGATCGAGATCCTATATTTACTTCTACTTTTTGGACCCCATTGCAGCATGATCTTGGTGCCCAGCTAAATTTTAGTTTGGCATACCTTCCTGAGACCAATGGATAGATAGAGCGGGCTAATCAGTTGCTTGAGGATATGTTGATGATGTATGTCATGGATAGACAGAATCGTTGGGAGGACTATTTGTATCTAGTCGATTTTGCATATAATAATGGTTATCACAGCTCCATTGACATGTCAACTTTCCATGGTTTGTATGGTCATCCTTGTTGTAAACCTTTGAGTTGGGATAGATTGGAGGACTTTATTCTTCTTGGTCCAAAGTATTCTTCTTGGTCTAAATATGCTTCAGGACATTGAGCAGCAAGTAGTTTGTATTCATGAGAATTTGGTCACTGCACAAGATAGGTAGAAGAAGTATGCAAATGCTCACAAGGTGGATAGACAATTTACAGTTGGAAATAGAGTATTCTTGAGAGTGCGCCCACGAAAGAGTTTGATTCATTATAGAAAGGGTTCAAAGTTGGCACCTCATTTTGTTAGGTCATTTGATATCCTATAGAGGATAGGACCAATTGCTTACTATCTTTCTTTTCCACCTAGCCTATCTCGCGTTCATGATGTTTTGCGTGTTTATGTTCTTAGACGCTATATTCCAAATATATTTCATGTTCTTGATTAGAATTCTTTACAGATAGAGGATGGGCAGCTGGCTTTGGATCCAATTTGTATACTTTAGCAGCGGGGTAGGACCCTCAAGGGTCACACCATCAGGCAGGTAAGGGTCCAATGGGACCAAAATAATGAGTCATCAGTGACTTGGGAGGATGTAGCGAGATTACGGGATTTATAACCCTATTTTTTACAAGCTTCTAGGACTAAGCCTAATCCTAGGGGGTGGATGTGATACCACCCATAGTTTGCTTTCAGTTTCTGATGTCGTACTCTTTTACGCTATTATTTTAGTTGATTTTCTAGATTCTGTTAGGATACATTTTATGTGAGCATTTATTATTTTAGTGGTTGGTGATTTTGGATCATGATGTTTATATGTTTATCATGTGATGCGTAGATAGATAATGATATTATCATGATGTGATATTATATGTTGATGTTAGAATTATGATGTACTTACCCCATACTTGCATGTGTATGGTTAACATTTGTGGGATGTACTTTTTGACATGTTTGTTGTGGTAGAGGACAGATATGTAGCTACTTGCATTATGAGATCCACATGTTCGACCGATCCCTATCATTGTTTGTGATATTATATTGGATGTACAGGCTTGTTCTTTTGATGTCAGGGTTGGAGTGAGCATGCCCATATATATTCATCTCAATGGTAAAGAGGGGAGTTAACATATAGACCCAAAACCCTACCCTAAGCCTAATTATCCTAAGATTGGATGAGTATCAGTTTGTCTACCCTACCCAGATTTTTCAAGTTGACGTAGATTCGTAGATCCCATCCTTGAGTGTGTTTGAGTTGATTTTGGTTGATTTCAGTTGAGTGTATTGATATTGTGTGAATTATCATGTTGTTTATTGAATTGATTATTGTTGGAATTAATTATTGAATATAGGGTATTTATTTAATTGAAATTAATTAAATACCTATGTTTAATTGAGAAAATTAATTAAAGTTCAAATATTTGAATATTAAGATTTCATTAAATATTTAATTTGAAATTAGAGTTATTTTAGCTTTTATGCTTTATTAAATAATTAAATATTTGATTGCATGGATACATTTGTGCTTTAAATATTTAATCTTTTTAATATATTATTTAATTAATTACTTGTGTATTGTAATTATTGAAAGTAGAGTTTGAATTCAAAATGCAAGCTGTTTTAAAGAGTCAAAGTTGAGTTGCACAATTAAAAGATATTTTTAATTAATAATTATGATTTTCTTTAAATTTTGGAAGTTGAGTTAACTAGGTTTAGTGGAATGTCTATTTTGGGATTGCATGAAAGGTGTAAGTTGAATCTCTTTAGGGGAGTTCTCTTCTCATTTGATGATAACAGGTTTTTGGGAGAAGGAAAAATATTTTTGTGAGAAATTTTGTGTTGAACATTTCTGTGTTCTTTCTATTTTGTGATATTATTGTTGTTGGAGGCTTGGAAGAATTGAGGAGATCCTTTCTCTTGAGGCTTCATAGTTTCAGATCTATTGTTAGATTCAAATTTACAGGGCTTTGGGATTCTTCATTTCTCAAAGGGCTTCATTTCAAATTGGTGGTGGAATTTAAGGTAGTGTTTGGAAAAACCTTTGTTAATTTCATTTCTTGTTGAAAATTTGTTTTCCTTTGTGCTTGATAGATTTCATTTCCTTATTAGGAGTTATTTGATGTTTTTTGTAAAATTGGGTATTTTAGAAACCCTAGATCTATTATTTTTAGAAAAAAATATTACTTGGCATAGTAGGGTTATGCTATCAAAATTCGATCAAAAAATACCTATGGAAGACCTTAAAATTAGAAAATCAATAGGGCTATAGTAGAAACTATAGTGGAGGAAAAATAAATGACTTTGAGGAAATCATTCTCTTGAAAAATTAAATTGAGTCAAAAAAATCAAGTCTCTGGAAAAATGTAGAGAAGAGAAAAATAACACCAGTAGGAAACAAAATTCATTTCTACAAAAGGACAAAAATTGAATGAGGAAAAAGACAAAAGGAAAAAAACAAACAAAAAAAAAAAGTTATTGTATTTTTCCTTTTTCCGAAATCTTTTATTTAAAAAAAATTGCATTTGAAAAAAAAAGTTTTTTAATTCTAAAAAGAAAATAAAAAAAAATAAAATTTTAAATTTATTAGGGAGGGGCATTGGGTCCTACCCCACCAACTCCTACCCCATGCGACTAGCTTCGTGGCAGCCGTGAGCTGCCTCAGCATTCACGGGACTGCTGGCGGTAATCACGGACTACCTCAACAGTCATGAGCTGCCTTGGTAGTCGTGGGACTACCTAATTGAGAAGAACCTCCTACAGGAATATGGTGAAAATTGCACGAATTAATAGAATATAGAGCAATAGCAGAACTCAGAGTGAATCTATTGATCGCGGGCCACTTCGAGGGGGTAACCTCCTTTGAGCAAGCTCAATACAATAAATTCGTCAGTGCCCATCAAAGGCCTCAATATACTCTTATATACTAAGTACAATCTAGAAAAGTAATACTACCTATGCATGTGGGATAATAAACTATACTCACGGGATGACTTACAAAGCATATGCGTCCAACAACACTACACTAACAAAATAAAAAGAAGGAACACACAGGTTCCTAACATCCCCTCCCTCTTAGAAAAAAGATTTGTCCTCAAAGCTTAAGGTGTGGATATTGTTGCTGAATCTGAAGAAGGGGTTCCCATGTAGCATCCTTGGGTTGCATTCCGTGCCACTGCATCAAGACCTCGAAGATGGTGCAAGAGCAAAGCTGATGAGTGCGCCGATCAAGGATTTCCTTAGGCTCCAAGATAATGGACCCTTCCTTATCCATTTTAGGGAGAGCGGTTTGTGCTCTGACGTTGGTACCAAGAACTTGCTTGAGACAAGAAACATGAAATACTAGATGAATGCAGGAAGAAGGAGGAAGTTCTAGTTTATAAGCAACTGAGCCAATCTTCTATAGAACCTTATAAGGCCCATAAAATTTTGGGGCCAACTTATGATGCCCTTTAAGCTTCAGGGAGGATTTCTTTTATGGCTGTAGATGAAGAAAAACCATATCCCCAACTTGAAATGAGCGCTCAGAATGGTGTTGATCTGCCTGTTGTTTCATTCGATTGCGGGCCATGTGAAGATTATCCTGTAAGGTGTGAAGAATCTGATCCCTAGTGCGGAGAACTATGTCAACTGCCTAGACTAGTGAGCTGCTGGGAGTGTAGGGAAGGAGAAAAGGAGGTGCCTGACCATAGAATGATTCATATGGAGTCATTTTAGAGGTAGTGTGGTAAGAGGTATTGTACCACTATTCAACTAAAGGAAGCCACTTGGCCCACTGATGTTACTGTTCTGAAGTGAAGCAGTGAAGATAAGTTTCCAAGCATTTGTTGACAATTTTGGTCTCACCATCAGTTTGTGGGTGATAGGCCGAACTCATCTTCAGTTTGGTGCCAGTTTGCTGAAATAGTTCAGTCCAAAAATGACTGGTAAAAGTTGCATCACGATCTAAGATAATGGAAGAAGGGAGGCCATAAAGACGGAAGATCTAGTCCATGAAGATTTGTGAAACTAAGGAGGCAATATAGGGGTGGCTGAGGGCACAAAAAAGACTATATTTAGGGAGACGATCAACCACAACCAAGATCATTGTCGTGTTGCCTGATTTAGGAAGCCCTTCAATGAAATCCATAGAAATATTAGTCCAAATCCATGTAGGGATGGGCAATGGTTCTAGCAAGCCAAGAAGGAAGGTCGTTTCACCCTTGTGGCATTGGCAGGTATCACATTCAGCCACCATCTATTGAATCATCTATTTCATTCGTTTCCAAAAGAAGTTTCACCTTGCCCGCTCATAAGTTTTGAGGAATCCTGAGTGCCCTACCGAAGGAGAAGCATGGAGTTCATAAAAAATAGCTTATTGCAGACCTGGGTTCTGAGGAAGCACTAGACGACCCTTGTATTAGAGATAAGCACCATCCCAAGAGTAATACGATACAATAGAAGGATTGTTGGTTAGCTGGTGAATGATTTGAGATAAAGAAGAGTCACTGACATAGCTGTGCTGAACAGATGCTAACCAATTGGGAATTGGCATAGAAATAGATGAAAGGAAAGCTTGATCATCAAATGTGTGAGAAAGAGCATCTACCACAATATTGTCCTTACCCTTCTTGTAGGTGATCTCATAATCATACCCCATGAGTTTGTTGAACCATTTCTATTGTGTAGGGGAGGATACCCTTTGTTCCAGGAAGTATTTTAGACTTTGGTGATCGGTCCTGATGCAAAAATGACTCCCTAGGAGGTATGGCCGCCACTTCTGTATAGCATGCAAAATAGCCATCATTTCTTTTTCATAAGTAGAGAGGGCTAGATTCTTACCAGAAAGGGATTTGCTAGTGAATGCAATAGGATGGTCATCTTGAAGGAGAACAACACCCAGTCCATTTCCGCAAGCATCACTCTCGATAGTGAAGGGCTTGGAAAAATCTGGCATAGCGAGAATAGGTGTACTACACATAGCTTGTTTCAGTTGTTTTAACACATTCTCAGCAACATGGGTCTAGGTAAAAGCATCCTTTTTTAACATAGTTGTCAATGGTGCTGCAATCTTCCTGTAATTCTTGACAAACTTGCGATAATATCCAGTCAGCCCCAAAAAACACCGAAGGCTCTTGAGAGTTTTAGGATGCGGCCAATTCATCATGGCATCTATTTTTGTAGGATCCACCTGAACCCCTTGTTGTGCAACAATATGCCTGAGATACTCCACTTCCTCCTAGCCAAACACACATTTAGATAGTTTTGCATAGAGCTGATGATCAGAGAGAAGTTGCATTACAAGCTCCAGATGATGGAGATGCTCAGCCCAGGTTTTTCTATATATGAGGATATCATCAAAGAAGACCAAAATGAATTTCTGGAGGTATGGCCAAAATATTTTATTCATCACTACCTGAAATGTGGATGGAGCATTAGTGAGGCCAAAGGGCATGACTAAAAATTCATAGTGACCATCATGTGTGCGGAAGGCTATTTTAGGTATATCCTCCTCATTAACCCAAATTTGATGATACCCAAAACAAAGATCCAACTTGGAGAAAAAATGAGCCCCATGAAGCTCATCAAGAAGTTCATCAACAACCAGAATGGGAAACTTATCCTTTATGGTGAGATGATTAAGTGCTCAAAAATCAATGTAGAGTCGCCATGACCCATCTTTTTTGTGGACAAGTATAACTGGAGAAGAAAAGGAACTAGTACTAGGGTGAATAATACCTTGCTTCAGTAAGTCATGAATGAGCATCTCAATTTTGGTCTTCTGATGAAATGGGTAGTGGTAGGGCCTGATGTTGGGCGGAACACTGCCAGGAAGGAGCTGAATAGTTATCCAAAATTTGTTGGAGATCTGCAGGAGTACTAGAGACCGCAGATGGCTGCATCTGAATGGAATGGAGCTAAGCGATGACACCATATGAATTCTTCTTAAGAATTTTTTCCATATGATGTGAACTGATGATGCTGAGAGACCCAGGTTGTAAGCCTTTCAAAGTGTGTTGTTTCCCATTGGCTGAAAATTGCATCCAAAGTTTAGCAAAATCCCATAGAATGGGGCCAAGAGTGCGTAACCATTGGGCACCCAAAACAAAATCACATCCACCAAAGGGCAAGGAAAACATTTCAGAGCGCAGGTTATAATCTCCAATAGAGAGACGCACATTGTGACATTTCCCTTTGCAAGGTAAAGTGTCCCCGTTGGTAATCATGACTTCAAAGCTAGAGCAGGGATTGACAAAGAAATCAGCGTGTTTGGCTATTCGAGGGTCAATGAAGTTATGAGTGCTACTAGAATCAATGAGTATAGTAAGAGGGATCTTCTTGAAGAAACCCTGGACCCACATGGTTTGTGGAGTAGTGAATCCTACCAAAGCATGGACAGATATCTCTGGTTGATCTTCTGGTGAAGGAGGTTCAGGCTGTTGAGGCTCAACCTCATCATCTACTATTTTGTGAGCATCTATATATTCTTCTAGTTCAGGTGGAGAATCCACATCCAAGAGATAGAGCTTTTGCTGAACACATCTATGGCCCCAGGACCATTTCTCATCACAATTATAAAAAATCCCTTTTTCTTGCCTGGCCCGCATCTCTGTTTCAGACAAGTGCTTGATAGGAGTAGTTCTGTGAGCTGGCGTGACTTGAGGATTGTGACAACCCGTATTTCTGAATGGAAGAAAATTAGATCTGGAACATTGTAGAGCACTAATCTTGTCCTCCATTAAATTAGCCAGCCCAAGGGCTTCCATCATTGTAGTGGGTCAGAACATTTTTACTTCAGAGTGAAGTGCATCCTTCAGACCACTAACAAAACAACTGCAGGAGAAATCATCAGACAATCCCTCTGTGTGATTTGCTAATTTTTCAAACTTTGTCTGGTATTCTCTTACAGTGCCTTTTTGGCGCAGTTTAGTGAGTGCTCCTGTGAAGTCATCAAAAGCACTAGGGCCAAAGCACTCCAAACGGAGTGTGCACAATTATGTCCATGTTGGGTCTACATTAGCCTTGATGTACCAACGGAACCATTGAAGAGCTTCATGTTCCAAATGAAAAGATGCAAGTGGGACTTTATTGTTATCCAAAGTATTATGCAAGCTTAAATAGTGCTCTACCCTATAAATCCATCCAGTCGGATCAGTACCATCGAAGCATGAAAAATCAAGCTTTGGTCCACAAAAATTGCCAGAAGAGAACCCAGCGTCTCCAGAATAGTTTCGGTTCATGGCTGAATGCTGAAGGTTGAGACCAAGAATTTTGTCATCCAGATCTTGAAGTTGGGTTTTGAGGGATGCAAGTTCCTCCTCCATGATTTTTTCTCCTGTATGTGTAACAACCATAAAGCAGTTTTTTTTTTTTTGGAAATTGGTAGAGAATGAGAAACAAAAACTTTTTCAGTTAGGGAAAACTTGGATTTGGGAAAAAATCATATGGGAAATGGGTGTTTGACGAGTGGTTGGAGACTTTCTGATGAAAAGGGAAAAAGAAAAATGAGGGTTTCAGGTTTGGGGAGGCAGAATGAGACGAGAGGTCCAAGAGGGACAAGGGAGCAGAATTAGGAATTGAACCTTGTAGCCCGGTTTGGTGGTGATTGGATGAGAAGCAAAAAAGATAGGGCAAACCCTAAAATTAGATAAATGAGGGATTTAGGGCTTCGATATGTAAAATTTGGGGTAGGGTCGTCAAGGAAGGAAGTATGCTCTGATACCAAATGAGAAGAACATCCTATAAAAATATGGTGAAAATTGCACGAATTAACAGAATATAGAGCAATAGAAGAACTCAGAGTGAATCTATTGATCGCGGGCCACTTCGAGGGGGTAACCTCCTTTGAGTAAGCTCAATACAATAAATTCGTCGGTGCCCATCAAAGGCCTCAACATACTCTTATATACTAAGTACAATCTAGAAAAGTAATACTACCTATGCATGTGGGATAATAAATTATATTCACAGGATGACTTACAAAGCATATGCGTCCAACACTACACTAACAAAATAAACAGAAGGAACACATAGGTTCCTAACACTACTGCAGCCCATGCACTGCCTGGTTACGTGGAAAGGGGGGGCATGGGACCTATCCCCCATTTTTATATGTATATGTTGTTCTTTTTAAATTTTATTTTTAAAATTATTTTTTAAAAAAGAACTTTAAAGTATGTTTCTCTTTTAATATTATTAAAAATTAATTCTATTATTAATTTAAAATTTATTTATTTAAAATAGTTTTGTTTAGTTATTTTTTTACTGTTGTTAATAAAGTTAGTGTATTTAAATTAATTGTTAAAATCAGTTTAAATTTTATAGCTTACTAGTTAGTTAATCACTTTTAGACTTGAGTTTTATCAGTTGATTAATTAATTTAGTATATAACATTGTATTCTTGACTTAAGATTAATATAGGTGAGGGGTTTAAATAGATTAAACTATTAGAGATGAATCATAGGATCGATTCATTTGGTTAGTTTAATAATCTATTGAACCTTAGTATTTTATATTAATATTGATTTATAGTTGGTATTGTATATACTTTTACTAGATTTAGATGTACATTGTGTTACATTCATTTCTGCATGATGTGACTGAGGTTCTTGCCATGAGTGTTTATTTTCTATGCTATGTGTATCTGGGAACTAGAGTGTCCTAGGAAGAATACAGAGGCTAGGGGTGAATTGTTTTTATGATTTCATGATGTGGCCTGTGTGCTTTGTATTATTACCCTAAACTAACCATTTGAACCATATTGATTATGTTATCTGAGAGTGTATATCCATTGCGATCATTCATGTTATTTGTGTATGTGATAGAAACCTACCTGCAAGAGACAACACTAGAACATGCAAACATTAGGATTAGTTATCAAAATAACAAGATTTAAACAAGGGTTAGCATGCTTACATGAAATCTCAAAACAAAGGTTTA
>MU225506.1:708642-733064 GCA_018584345.1 Thuja plicata | reverse complement strand
TCCATGTGTGGTAGTTGTGAGGTGTCAGTCGGGCCACAGAGGGGTCCGACATTGAAAGAAGAATAAGATGGAAGTAGAAGGGTCTTTCTGAATGAAATGACAGAAAGTAAAATGCACCCCCCCACAACGTAAAATCCTATCCTTGGTGCACCACAAATAAACAACTACTGAAAGCACAGAAAAAATGAGAGAAAAACTTGAACACCGGATGCAGAGTGGAGGGAAAACAAAGCCTCAAATTCAACACTAAAAATAGTAACTCAAATGAATGAATCAGAAAACAAGACCAGCATCATTGCATCCATCTCAGAAACACCTTTCTGATGATATTTCATTTTTCAAAAACTGACACTATATGCTCAAGTTACGGTAAAAAAACCAACTGCCTCTCTAAAAGATAACTCTCTGGAAAAACACAGAGACGAGCATAAATTTGACGGCCGGTTGGCCATCGCAGGCCGTCGGCGGCGCGGCAGTGGTTCGTTGGCAGCACCACTAGCGGAGGCGGCAGTCTGGCGGAGCGGTGGCGGTAGGTGGGCCGAGCGCGGGCGACAGCCGGCCGGGGAGGAGGCGGCGGTGGGCCACGGTGGCGGGGCAGTGGCGCGCGGGTGGCGCGCTGCCCAGAGGCTGAGCGCGGGTGGCGCACGGGTGGCACGGTTTTGGCACGTGCTGGCAGCGCTCGCCTGCGCTTGAAAAAGTAGGTTTTTGAATTTTTTTTTTGAGGATTGCCTCGATTTTCGAGCCGTACGGCCCTAGGAGGCTAAATTTTTTTCCTGTGGTCATAGAGGCCAAAATAGTCAAACTTTATATGTTTTTTGACTCTCCTGGGCCTTTTGAACATAATGGCGGCATCTGTTTTGGCTCAATCTACTCCAGAAGATCATGCCTCCTTCAAAGTGACAGAAAAAACCCCAAAAAGGCTGTGGCTATCATCTTCGAATTGTGGCTTCAAAGACCTTTGATCAGGCAGTGACAGGGTGACTCTGATACCATGTAGGATTTGAGAAACATGCAAATCCACAGAACCCGAATACACCTGCATGCAAATGACCTGATACAAAGTAGAAGCACAAAGATGAAAAAATAAAGATGAAAAAGCAGAACTCAGAGATGCTCAAAAGATGAAGCACAATATTATTCTCTAAGTTATTGAAAAAACATTACAATGTTCAACCTATAAAGGTGAACAAACCCTAAAACATAAAAGCTAGGTTGCGCAATATAATTAATATAAAGTATTAATTATATGCACCTAAGAGATAGCTTAAGCAAAAAAGAGTAAGGACTAACTGATTACTCTAACAATTTTTCTTAAGTAGGTCGTATGACCCTCTACACGCAAATCAAGATAGAATTTATGTCTGCATGTAGATCAAGGTAGAAGGCATAATTTTTTTTAAAAAAAATTTGGGTCTACACTTTACACTTTTCTATCATCCTACTTGGCCTGCAAATATAGCCTACATCACTAATCCACCTACCATCGAGTCAAACAACCAACCACTGGTTTTCTTTATTCATTCTTGAACTTTGTATAAAAAGAACTTTTATCCCCGCACCCTGTCAATGTGGTACTAAATCCACTCCTCAACTCCTCCCAACCAGCGTGCTTCACCCATCTCCCCACTTCCCCACCTCCCTGCACTAACCTCCTGCCTCCTCTCCTCCCTTCTTCCTCACCACCGCCCACCATGCTCAACCTTGCTCTACCCACCACTCATCCCACCTACGCAGTTCCCTCCACAGCCTGCCTCTCCACCCGCACCCGCACTCATCCCAGAACCATGCACGACTTCTCCCTCTCCACCCTCCACTCCACCTCCCTCCTTGCACTAGCTCCCTCCCTCCCCCCATGCTGCTTAAACTTGACCACCCATTGTGGTTCCCTGCCTCCTTGTGCTACCTCTCCTCCCTCCTCCCTCTGCTCAGCCTCAACCAGCCTCCCTACGCTCTACTCATCCACCATCTCCCCGCCCACATTGCCTCTCTAAAAAGCATAGCTATTCCGCCACCCTCCGCCCCATGCTTTCTGCACCACCACCATACCACCTAGTCTAACAACCTATGCTCAGCCTCCACACGAGCACCACCCAATCACCACCCACTCGCCACCTCTGCTCAGCCAACCTTGCCAAGATTTGACGGTCATCTAGCCATCATACTATAGCTTTATTGGATTTTTGCGAGTACCTCCAGACCATCAACTTTAACATAGTGTGTTGTTGACATTAGTAGGGGTTTGAAAATTCTTTTCCTTCAACATTGAGCATTTTGATTTCATAGTTTATCTTTAAACCCTCATATCTTTCTCATTTTAAGTCTTTTCTAGAGCAATTTTTTTATTTTAGGTAGAATTTTCTGAAGATTACTGTGGTGGGGTTAGTTTATTATTTTGGTTTCTAGATTTGTCAGAAATTGTAGGTTTTGATCACTGTACCAATCTAATCATTCATTTTGTAACTTCTAGAGCCTCGTTTGGACTCATACGGTAACATTTTTGGGTGTAATTGTTTTTGAAAGTGTGTTATTTTTCATCTAGTTTCTAAATCTATAATCATTTTTTTGATTTTTTAAATTTTCTAATGCTGACAAGTTTTTGGATTTGTTGTTCTCTATATTATCTTATTGATTATAGCCTAATAGTGGTTTGTTGAACATTGAAAAAGAAGAATAAAACATAAACTACTAATGATTTGTCTTGCAAGTTTCCTTGATCGATAGAATGCTAAACATTTTTCTTGCATATTCTTTTTTTTTTAAAATAGGAACCCATATGCAAGACATATTAAAATGAACTTATGTCTAATGTTTTAGGAATGACAATAATATCGGGAAATTATCCTCTCCCCCTTTTGGGATGAACAGAAATTGAGAAACACTATTTTCATTCACCGTTTGAGATTTGCAACCTTAGAGGGCCTATCCTAGTGATAAAAATTACTCACCCTTGGAGAAGAACCCAAGTGAGAACAATCTAACGCCAAGTTTCTTCAACTCACTATAATAAAAATGCTTCCTCAAGACCAAAGCCTTGAAAGATAAGTGGAATTTGAGCTTATACTCGTCTCTCGCCTAACATAAAGTAGGGCCTCTAGGTCTTAGTCACGTATCGTGACTACTTGTGCTAAGGTTCATTGTAGGGTTAGCAGCCTAGATCATGCTTGCATGGACATAGAGGATACACTTAAACAAAGACCCTTACTAAAACCCTTTTCAATTAGCGGCCAAAATCCTTTATAATTGTTTATACAGGTGTTGTGAGACGTACATGCCTGAGAAACCTCTCATGTACCTCTCTTGTTGAGACAATAAATTTTTTAGGATCCTCAGATCGTGAGAAATTTGAAGTTTGGTAGGGCTGAGAAGTGTGTGTCATGGAGGGGAGCCAGTGCTGCCAAGCTTCTAACTATCTGACTTGAATGAGTATTTTATTGTAAGAGGATTCAAACAAGTATTGTCTATTTCTCGCCATCTAGGAATAGGGTTTGATTGTTGTGCTTGGTTCTATGATATCTCCATGATGTGTCTTGCATGAGTGAAACAATCAAAACAAACACAAAAACAATCAAAATGAACATCAAAACAATCAAAACGATTCAAAAGCTATAGTCTTAGGTATTAAACTATCAACTCTTGTTCATTTTTCTGCATCTAGTGTCAAAACTCTGAAAATTAGTGAAATTTCTATCCAACTTGGTATTTTGTCGTGATGGTTCTGTCCAAATTTTCACAAATCTATGTTCTGACCAACATCACTACTAGTTTTGTCATTGAATGCAATCTTTTGATAGTCTGACTCACTATATATTTCAACATCTAACTTTGTTATGCTAGTCCAAGTGACTTTTTACTTTAATCATCTTTGTCTGTGCTATCCTTATGCTGAGTTGCGAGAGCAGGTTTGTTAACCTTGACTCAAGATCGGAGTCTTTGCTATCTCTCTCTTAGTTGGAGATTATATATTTTTCTTCTTAGATTTTGGACTTAGTTAGCACTTTAGATATCACTTAAGAACCTGTAATGAAATCAATTGATTCATCATACCTTATCTCCAATCTTCTAAGCAAGCGCATCAAGACAATCTTACAATGTCTAAAAGAAAATGGACTAAACCTTATGATCCTAATAATGAGAAAGAAGATATTATTATGGCATCTTTATCAAAACATATTCAAACTTTGAAATCTAAAATTCAGGAATTAAAGGGGGAAAATAATACAAAATCCAACCAATCCTCATTAAGATCAATCTATCCTTTTCTATTTGATCATGATCCACACATCTCTTCACTTCCTTCCAACGTGGAGAAATCTTGGTATGGAAATCCTATATTTGATCAAGAGAGTGGTTCCAAAGCCCTAAAAGCTACTAAAAACACCACGAAGTCTCCCTCCAAAACAGATTAGTGACCTTAAGAAAGAAAAACCTTGGGTTAAACACAAGAGGGACTTCACTCCTTTGGGACAGTCTTATGAATCAACATTGGAATAACTTCTTAAGCATGATCTCATCACATTACTTCAAGTCATATCACGTGGATTGAAATTCTTGAGTACCTATTATTCATATCATCGACACAATGAACATAAAAATTCATCTTGCTTGGAGTTAAAACATAAAATCCAAGATCTCATAGATGATGGCATAATCGAATTGGAAAATCCTAATGATTCATCTAATCTCGAGCATAATCAATATCAGGAATCCATCTCTAGCAATGGTTCACATATCACATCTACTTCTTCCACCATTCCTCCATCTCCTAAAGATTCAAAACCAGCCACACCATCTCTATCAAAGAATGAGCCTAATGATGACTATGTCGACCCTCAAGGACGACCTCTAAAAGAGATCCAAGCTAATAAGCATATGAATGCAAGTCTTTCTTAGGCTTCTAAGATCATAGACCCAAAGCATCCATTTTCTTCAATGCTTATCATTCCTAATCAAAATGATACTCCATTATTATTTCAAAAATCCTTCATGCAGATCAAAACTCCTAACTCATCCTTAGAAGTGACTTCATGTCAAGAGGGAAATCCATAGTGTGCAGAAACAAATATCAATAATGATCAAGATCGAGATACCATCTATCTTTATCTAATGGTTTACCAAAGTCACATATCTCAAGACATGATTCTATTCAAGACAAAATTATGTATAATTGCCAACAGAAAGAGGGTCTATCTAGAGGCCAATGCATTCTAAGGTGACAATCCATACAGAGGAATAGATAAACAATAGTTCATAAACATTATTCTTCATAAGGTATACATTCATGATTTAATTCATAACAGACAACATAATACAAAAGATTTACATTGATCACACACACATAGTAAACAGTAAAACAAACACATCAAAGCATAGCAACCACATGAATAGGATTCTCTTTTTCGAGTAGATTCTATCTGGAGTCCTGTGGAGATACATTTTAATTTCTTCCGATTCCACTCCAGCCAAGCCTATCCTCCTCAAGCCTTCCAATCCACAAGATATCCTCCAAAATCTTCCCCTATTCTTTCTCATAGTTTTAGATCTATAGTTCTCTATAAATATAATTTCCCATTCTCTTCCCCCTCCTCTAATCTCTACATCTCCTTCCATAAATATTTTTTAGGACTGGTTGCACGAGAAGTTTCAACCGATGTAACTATCCACAACTATTTTCTGGTTATTAGATTGAACTTTAATAGTTTTTAGATAGATTAGTGTGTAGATAGTTTTCCCCAAAATGACTTAATTAAACTACCACCTTTGTTACTTATGTTTTAATTTCATGCTTAAGGTAAATTATTTTTATTTTATTCTAGCTTTCACCTTAGATAATTATTAGTTAATTTCTCCTTTTAAATGAATAATATAATTTCACATAATAATTAATTCCTTACTTAACAATAAAAAGGCACATAAATAAATAAATACATAAATACACACATATATTAAAACATTTATATAAGCATATTTATATAGTCATATATATAGACATATGCATATGTGTGCACCCATATGCCTATGTGTGTATATATATCCATGCAAATATTATTATTATAATCATGCATTAATGAATACACTTAGAAAAGGCTTATTATCACATATTTAATTCCATAATACCATCAAATTTTTACTAACCGATAATCCAACCACAAAACAATATTCACCTAGTCCTAGGGACTATAACGAATATCCACAATAATCAAATACTAAGCATCTATAAATAGACATCAATCCACAATCAAAGGACAAATCCCAAAAAGACCCAACCCGGGAGCAAGGATCAGGGCTAGGCTTAGTCTTGCGGGACCTGGTACTATCTCTGTAACAACAACAACGATCAAGGTTTTTGGGGCATGCTCAGACATGTGAAGCCAGGTGAAGTCGATGCCCAGTACCTACAAGCCTGTATCACAGAGAAGAAATACATGTGCATCAATGTACATATAAAAGAAGACATTGCAGACAGATGATTGGGATCGGTACATAGTGTGGACCTCATCCATGTGAGTAACTATGACTTCATCCCAAATCATGAAAACACATCATGCATATACACACACACACACAAAGAATGTAACATTATCATAATGAGGGTTAGAATCTGAGCATTGGGTTAGTCAATAATAAATACTAATAATAAATCACCATAATCATAATAAATATCCTAAATCATTAAGTCACATACAAGATTCATCAATGGTAACTTTAATAGAAGAATATATCTATATCCATCTAGCACATAACACCCTAACTGTGTTTAGAAAGGTATTGAAGGTCCTTTATACATACATGGAGACAACACATACATAAATGGTACCTTCAAACAATATGTCTGATATTAGAATTCTCAGGTACAAGCTAACGAAATTATAAACAACTTATAGGAAAACAAGTATTAAGCTATAAGGAAACATCTAAAGATCTTACTTCATTCAAAAAGCACAAAACTTGTATTAGGGTTAGAGGGGTATTACACCTTCCACACCTTATCTCCCTCCATTCAAATGTAACAATCATCCTTCTCCATCCTCCAAATCCATCCTTGGTCCTTATATCCCAAATCTTAAACCGTCAAACCTTCCATCTATATTGGGTCCTTATATCCCTCCATCCACCATGCCTATAACTACTAATTTGTTGTCTTCTTACCCTATCCCCTATCAAGATCAACAAAGACATGCATCCTTGAATTCTCCCTATCAACCAATCTGTTTGAACCATTCATATCAACCCTATGCATCCACAGTTCCCAAGTCTTTTGGAAGCAATTTGGATGTGCAATGAAGAAATTAGAAATATAAGAATCCACTTGCATATGAAGATCACTTTGTCCAATCTAATCAACATGTGACTACAAAGAAAAAGGAAATATTCAAGAGACCACAAAGGTCCACTGAGCAAAGAATAATATCAAAGAAAATATGGGTTCCGAAATCCATCATGGAAGAATTGTATTCTAAATCATCCAAAAGAAAAGGAAAATCCAAAGATATGTGGATTCCCAAGTCTATTCTAAAGGAATTGGATACAAAAAAAATCAAAAGTCAAAATCAAAATCAAAAATCAAAAATCAAAATGGGAAAATACAAAAAAATTGAAAAAGAAGAAAAAGTGCCTTAGTGAAAACCTGGTAAAAAGGCGGCCTGGTAGAAAAATATAATCTTTGCCAAGTAGGTTGAAACCTGGTAATTATGCACCTTTTGTATTCAGTTCTCATCTACCAATGCTCAGTCTTGGAAATCCTTTTCTTTAGTTTGCACATACGCTTTCAGTCACTTTCATGACACTTTGGTTCTCCTGAGAACCCTCCTTGCTTGAAACTGATCCAGAGTCATAGTCTAGGGGCAATCAAATTGGCTTTGTCCTAGCAGTATGAGAAAATTCTATTATCTTCAATCAAAGTTTGTTACCAAGGGGAATAGGTTCCCAACATTTGATTGCATCTTTGGCTTACACCAGAGTCAGTAATCTTGTCATTTCTGAAGGACATATTGCTACTCATGCAATTGGTGTTTCTCAACACCCTAATCAAAAGTGTTTCTTAAAACTATCTTTGGATGCATCTATGTTTCTTAAAACACATTGGATATTGCAAACGTAAAAAAAAACAACAATAGTAATCAAACACATCACACTCACAAGTATGACAATGTTTCTCAACACCTTATACATATACACATTCAAAAACTTTGAAACTAGTTGAAGTATGTTGAACTTCTATTTGTATGTTGTCTATTCTCATTGATATTTTGTCAATCTTTTCTTCATCTACCGCTTGTTCATGTGGTCCCTATGATCTAGCAACGTCAAATAAATAGGGTGCATGTGATAATAGCTCCTGCACTAAGGCGTAAAATCCTCACATCCCTCGATCCTATATACTTGTACAACAAGCTGAGGTCAGAACTATCTCCTTGACTGTAATTTCTATACTTGTTTATACAAGATCACACTCATGGTTATCTTAGCTTTGAATGCCCCGATACTAGTGTACTCTTGCAACATCAACTAGAAAATAACATTTAGGTCATCTCAGCTCTTGTGCCTCAATGCTTACATTAGTTTCTCATATCTTATCTAATGCAAGTCATATTCATATTCTTATGGTCGTAGTGGCACCAGTAAGGATTGTAATGACTCTGATGTTCCAAAAATACTCGATCATGAAAAATTTCAATGCTAAAGGTTCACTAACTACACCTTAGGTTGCATTCATGTTAGTCTTGCATCAATATCTGCATGGTGTTGAATCTACATAATATCAATATCTCTCTCCAATGTGAAGGATCCGAGTCTCCCATTGGCCGATCTTCTTTTTTCCAAGTGGTCAGTTGTGGGTAGATTGACGTGAAAATGATACCCCTGGCTAATTCAACTGTCCTGATTACATTTTCAAGATTGAAATTGAAATTTGAAACCATTTTACTTGTAATTTTTTACGTTTGACTTTTCCAAATCAACTGCAGCTGACTACTTACACAATTAGTCTTTTTGGACTCCAAACCAATGGAAATCTCTCATAATTTATTCCATCCAATCCTCCTATTATCATACTTTTGGTCAATCTGGTCAACAAGACCTCCCATTGAGTAAAGATTTGGTCCTTACCACTTGGGATCTATTTCTAATTAGATTAGCTTCTTCTTACATCTTGTTATCAATCGAATTGCTACCAATCATTGGGGCACCTATCCATATTTTTCTTTTTTCCCTGAGGGGACAGGATCAGGATATCAACATTCTAGTGATCACATCCTCAATCAAGACCCCATTGCTTGGGGCATCTTGGCTTCATTGCATCAAATCAAGTTGGGATCATCTTAAATAAAAGGAAACCTAATCAATGGTCTTATACAATTGTGTAGACACCTAAAATTGGGCAGGTGTTCTCTAATCAGACAAATCTGCATTTCTTAGCAAATTGTACCAAATCTCATCAAAATGGACCCAATTAATTCAAATGGACATTTATTAAATCAAATTGGGATAAAATGAATCAAATCAAAGGATTAATTAACAAATGACATCAAATGATTAAATATAAGCCTAAAGGGATTAATCAAACTATATAATTAATTTTAATTAATTAATTGTGTAGTTTAAATAAAAAACCAAATCCAACCTATTCCCCTACATGGATAATTTTATTAATTGATTGAATTAATAAATCCTAATATCTTTCAACATGAATTTGAGGAACCAATGAGAATTAAGAAAGCAAAGCACATGGATCACTCCAAATTTGCAATCTCAATCACTCATTTTGAACTTTCAATCCTAATCACTCAAATTTGTCTCTTTGTCCCAACCTTTGAGATAAGAATTTAAATTGTCCCCCCATTTGAAACCCTTTGAAAGCCTTTCACTCAACCAAGGCTTAATCATGATCAGTTGACTCTACCCCCTACACTTGGTAAAATCTTATAAATAGAAGCCATTTTTCAAGCATAATCAATCCTAGACATTCATGAGCAATTGCATCCTTATTATAGAGAAATTTACCATGATCATAAGCATTTGAGAGCATATTTGATCATATTTTGAGAAATTGAGATCATAATAAAATGAATTGCATTGGCAATTGGAGAGTTGTGAGATAGAATAGGCATAATCAAACACAAATTCTCATTCTAGGACTATCACTAGTAGAGATTAAGGATGAGAGCTCTATTAGCATGCTTAGATAAAGATCCATAAGATGTTAAATTCTTTTATTTGTCAATTCTTTGATTAAATTGTATTATTATTTCCATAGAATTGATAGATTGCACCTTTATTTCATGAAGGTATGATTTATACATACACAAATGGCACTCACTATGGGGCTTTAAGTCTCTTATCCTCGTTTTATTTCATTTTTTGTGTGTTTTGTTGCATTTTTGTGCTTATTTTGTAGATGGCAAGTCAAATGTTGCATACAAGCCAAAGGCTGATGCCTGCTAGAAATCAAATGATGCCTACAAGCTCCTATTTTCTTGTCTAATTTTTCTCAACTCTTATCAGCCAAATAGTGATGCCTTTGCTCGTAAAGCGATGCCTACGAACCTTAAAATAATGCCTATTATACTCTAAAGTGACACTTATAATTTGTTAAGTGATGCGTACAATATGTTAGGTGATGCGTATAATTTGTAAAGTGATGCATACACATAGTAAAGTGACGCATACACACTGTAAAGTGACACATACGTGTGTGTGTGTGTGTATATATATATATATATATATATATATATATATATATATATATATATATATAGTAAAATAATGCCTACAAGCTGTTAAATGATGCTTACCATTTTCTATGTATTTTTACTTGAAGATTGATAAATTTGAATTACTCTACTTTGTTTTTACTTTTGTTGTAAATGAATAGACACTTAAAGGTGCAGAAACCAGAGTTAAGGGTCAAAAGGGAAAGCATAGAGGTAAGAATTGAAAACAAGCACTCCAAGAAAATTCATAGTGCTATAATTTTGGAAATTTTAGAGGAAGAGAAAGTGTTATTTGATCATTTTATTAAAATAAGTAATGCTTATAAAAAAAAGTTTCCCTCTCTAAATTGATTTTGTTCATTAAGTCCTTAAGTTGTAATTTTGCAAAATTGTGTTAAGGATCTTAAATTAGTTGTTAATTCAATTTGTTTTTCTTCACTTTTGTTGTGGTTTTGGCTAACTTGTTGGAGGAGATGGAGAGGGAATGATCGCCACTAGGTGCGTAGCAAAAAAATCAAAATCTATCAAAAATGTGCCTAGCCTTGCTAGATTAAAAAAATATATATATTCTACTTAACAAGCTTGCATTGATCAATTGTGGCAATTTCATTTATATCTAGTCTAATAGGGCCACCCTATTATTGTCCATTCCAAACAAGACATTAGGTATATGCTCTCAACTTTTTGAAGTTGATAAAAAATCCAAAAGTATTGTATTTGGGTGGTAGAAAGAAAGGGAGGAATTGAACCACGCATTTAATTTCACTAAAAACCTCCTTGTCAAGAGGTTAAAAAGGAACAAAATGTGTTTGAAGTGTTTAGAACTAAGGAAAGTAATAGGGATATGCTCTTCACTCTTTGAGTGTATCAAATTCCCAAACTTACTTGACAAAGTTCATTTTTTGCTTTCATTAACATGCTAGATCCTTAGAGGGCCTGCCTCCCAAGAATTGCCTTATGAGGACGGTGAAAGGGAACGACCCAAAGTGGGAGATAATAACTTAAGCTCTGATACTATCCAACCCACTATAATCAAATGATGCAGGAGCAGCTTGGGTCTTTGGAAATCCTTCTCAACCAAAAATATGTTTGTCTTTGTTCTTTAGCTTGTTTGGTGGCTTCTCAATGAAGTACTATCCTACCCTGTTTCTCGGGTATTCTTATTCTGAGTTGCTTTTTGTTTCTTGGGTATGCTTGTTCTGAGTTGCTTTATGTTCCTCGGGTATGCTTTTTCTGAGTTTCTTTCTATTGCTCGGGTATTCTTGTTCCGAGTTGCTATGTGTTGCTCGAGTATGCATGTTCCAAGTTGGTTTCTATTTCTCAGGTATGCTTGTTCTAAGATGTTTTTCTGTTGCTTGAGTATGCTTGTCCTGAGTCATTTTCTATTGCTCGCTGATCTATGTTCCCGAGTTGTTGTTGTTGTTGCACAATTTGCTTCTTCCGAGTTGTTTATCCTGATCTAGCTGACTTCTACATTTAATTTCCATGGCGTAATTTATGTGGGGTCTCTCATTGGGATCTGTGTGGACCTAAATCTGGGTCTCTCTTATGGATTTGAGTGTCATCCTCTTTGGTGGAATATTTTATATTTTTTTTTCTAGTCTTAGTTTGGGGGTATCCGTTCAGAGAAGATAGTAGAATTGGATAGAAGATTAATTGCTGAGATATTGAATGGTAGGTTTGTGACCTCACATGTATGAAGATCATTTTTGTAAATTATTGAATGTATATGGCTGAAACTGGGAAGTCCTTACAGCCTAACATGTAATGAGTTTGATCAATTAATGAAATATATGATATTTGCTTCTCCTTCTCTCACTCTGTGTGTTTTGGCTTCAACATTATTGTGTCTACAAGTTGGTTTGGTACTTGGGAGAGCCTTTGGCCCCACTTTCTATCCCTCCTTGCGTCAGGTGGTATCAAGAAGTTTATCAAAAATTTTAGTTCTATTTGTAATGCTATGACTGAGACAATGAGAGGACACAAAAGAGAATTCAAATGGACCCATGGAGCTTATAAGAGTTTTGAAGCTTTGAAGAAGGTTGTTGAATTACCTATGTTAGACTTACCTAATTTCAATAAGGTATTTCAAGTTGAATGTGATGCAAGTGGAAGTGCAATTGGAGTTGTGTTGACTCAAGAAGGTAAACATGTTGCTTTCTTTAGTGAAAATTTTAATGATGCTAAGAGGAAATATTATGTATATGATCAAGTGTTCTATGATATTTTTCAAGATATGAATAAATGGAGACATTATTTGATGCCAAATGAAATTGTGTTGTATACTGATCATATGGCATTACAATATTTGGGTAGTTAGAATAAGTTGAATCAGAGACATATGAAATGGGTAGAGTATTTGTAGAATTTCACATTTGTGATTAAGCATAAGAGTGGAGTTTCTAATAGATTTGTTGATGCATTGAGTAGAAGAAGGTCTTTGTTGAGTGGAATGATAATTGAAGTTCTTGGTTTTGATGACATGAAGCATTTGTATGAAAAATGATCCTGATTTTTCTAAGCTGTGGAGAGTGTGTAGATTACCTAATTCAAATAAATCAAGTAAGTATGAAGACTATTTCATTCAAGAAGATAAGTTTTTTAAAAGTATTCAAGTGTGCATACTGAGAGATTCAATGAGAACTAATATGATTAAGCAGAAACATAGTAGTGGATTGGCTAGACATTTTGGTATTGATAAAACATTGAGTTTTCTTAAGGAAAGGTATTTTTGTCCTTAGTTGTATAAGGATGATCATAAATTTGTGAAAAGTTGTGGATTTTGTCAAGTTGCAAAAGGAGCAAGTCAGAACACTAGATAATATACACTGATTAATGTTCATGAGAAACCTTGGAGTGATATTAGCATTGATTGTTTTTGACGCAAGGGGGAAAGACAATGGGGCCTAGGGCACACCCAAAGCCAACCAACTTGCAGATACAATGCAGAATTACACAACAAAAAAGTGAGAGAAGAGAAATGGAGATATCTTTATAATTAATCAATCAAACTCAATACATGCCAGGCTATAAGGCCTTCCTAGTTATGGCCATATACATAAGATTTTATTACAATTTGATCTTCTTACAACAGAGATCTCAGATCTTTAATATTCTAACATTTTCCTTCTTTCTCTAAGACTTTTGCCAAACTAAGAACATACAAAAGAATATATACAAGAGTCCAACAAGTAGTTGGCACTCAAATACAAAGGTGAGACCAAGATTTAGGTCCACACAGATCCCCAAGATAGATCCCAGCTATGAAAATTAAATAAAGAAGTTGGCCACCAACACCAATTCAAAAATAAACCAACACAGCAAAGAAAAATCTGAGAAACATAGCACTTGGAAAAAGAAAAGTTGAGCAACAGCAACAAGCATGACCGAGAAACTTGGCAAGGATGCTAAGAAATAGAAGCCGAGTGACAAAGAACAGACTGAACTGAAATTAAATATATTTTTGGTTGAGTAGGATTGCCAAGGACCCAAGATGCTCCTACATAAGAAACCTGGGTTGAAAGAAATGATACCCCAAAACATGTATCAAGTCCAACCTGAAATGATTCCACCATAGATTGATAAATCTAAGATGAGTCCTCAATCGGTCTATTTTTCCACTTTACCAGATATTCCATGTATTATTTTCCTCATGTACTTCTTCCAACTCTCTGTTTCAAGATCTTCTCAACTTCCTCTATTTACTTCTTAGGATAATCACTTGGTATTGTCACTTCTTCATCAGGTTCATGATATTCATACAAGTCTAAAATATTGAAAATAGGTGATATATCCATGTCATCAGGTAATTCAACTTCATAAGCATTTCCACTGTCAAATCTCCTCACTATTTTACAAGGACCAAATTTCTTCATCTTTAGTTTCCCATATGTTCCAATAGGAAATCTTGCTTTCTTTAGATGAACCATCACAGCATCACAAAATTCAAATGTCTTATGTCTTCTTGATCTGTCTGCATCATCTTTGTATTTATGATTACTTTTCTCTAGCTTCTTCTTTACATCCTTATGCAATATCATCATAAATTCTGCAAATTCTTCTGCTTCAACGCTTATTTTCTCTTCACCAACAATGTCTCTCAAATCTGATATAACTCTAGGTTGTGTTCCATGAACAATCTCAAAAGGTGTCTTTCCATTACTTCTATTTACTGAACTATTGTATGCAAATTCTACTTGTGCCAACATCAAATCCCAATTGCCTAGCGTGTCTCCAACAAAACATCTCAATAGGTTACCCAAAATTTTGTTTACCACTTCTATTTGTCCATCAGTCTGTGGATGAAATGTATAACTAAATTTCAACTCAGTATTTAGCTTCTTCCAAAGTTTTCTCCAAAAATAACTTACAAACTTATTGTCTCTATCAGAGATGATACTCTTTGGTAATCCATGCAATCTGACAATCTCCTTAAAGAAAAGATCTGCTATATGAACTGCATCTGATGTTTTCTTACATGGTATAAAATGTGTCATCTTAGAAAATCTATCCACAACAAAAAATATAGAATCATTACCTCTTACACTCCTTGGAAGTCCAAGAACAAAATCCATTTTGATATCACTCCAAGGTTTCTCAGGAATAGTAATAGGTATATACAATCTAGTATTCTGACTCACTCCCTTTGCAATTTAATAGACTCCACAACTTTTGACAAATTTCTAAATATCCTTATACAACTGAGGCCAAAAATACCTCTCCTTTAGAAAACTCAACATTTTATCAATGCCAAAGTGTCTAGCTAATCCACTACTATGTTTCTCCTTTATCAGATCAGTTCTCATTGATCCTCTCGGTATACATAACTGAATTCCTTTAAACAACGTATCTTCCTGAATGAAATAGTCTTCATAATTACTTGATTGATTTGTATTAGGTTCTCTGCACACTCTCCATAGCTCTGAAAAATCAGGATCATTTTCATACAAATTCTTCATGTCATCAAAGCCAAGAACTTCAATTCTCATTTTAGTCAACAAAGATCTTCTTCTACTCAATGCATTAGCAGCTCTATTAGATACTCCACTCTTATGCTTAATCAAAAATGTAAAGCTCTGCAAATACTCTACCCATTTCATATGTCTTTTATTCAACTTATTTTGAATACCCAATACTATAAAGCCTTATGATCAGTATATAACAGAAATTCATTTGGCATCAAGTAATGCCTTCATTTCTTCATATCTTGCACAATAGCATAGAATTATTGATCATAGATAGAATATTTCCTCTTTGCATCATTTAAATTTTCACTAAATAAAACAAAAGGTTTACCTTCTTGAGTCAATACAGCTCCAATTGCACTTCCACTTGCATCACATTCAACTTGAAATACCTTATTAAAATCAGGTAAGGCTAGCATAGGTAATTCAACAACCTTAAACTTCAAAGAATAAAAACTCTTATCAGCTCCATGTGTCCATTTGAACTCTCTTTTGTCTCCTCTCATTGTCTTAGTCATAGCATTGCAAATAGAACTGAAATTTCTAATAAACTTCCTGTAAAAACTTGCCAATCCATGAAATGATCTTACCTCAGTAACATTCTCAGGTGTAGGCCAAATCAATATAGCTCCAACATTTTTTGGATCCATCTTCAAACCATCGGCTGAAATCAAAAAATCCAAATACACAAGCTCTTCTTTCATAAAGGAACATTTCTTCAAATTTATCAACAACTTTTCCTCTTTCAACCTCTACAACACTTGTCTTATATGCATCAAATTTTCTTCTCTGGTTTTACTAAATATCATAATATCATCTAGGTATACAATCACACATTTGTTCAAGAATTTCTTCAACACTTCATTCATCAATCTCATAAATGTACTTGTTACATTAGTTAAACCAAAGGGCATAACCAACCACTCATACAAACCTTCTTTTGTCTTGAAAGTAGTCTTCCATTGATCACCTTCTTTGATTCTAATCTAATGATATCCACTCTTTAAATCAATTTTGGTAAAATACTTTGCTCCACTCAAGTAGTCCATTATGTCATCCATTCTTGGTATAGGAAACCTATACTTGACTGTGATCTTGTTATTGCTATGGAATCAGTGCACATTCTCCATTATCCATTCTTCTTAGATGCCAACATAGCAGGTACCGCACATGGACTCAAACTTTCTTTTATTAAGCCTTTGCTCAAAAACTCATGAACTTGTTGATTAAGCTCTTCATTCTCAGTAGGTGTCAACCTATGTGTTTCTTTGTTTGGTAGACTAGCTCTAGGAATTAGATCCATACAGTGACTGATATCTTTGATTGGTGGCAAACCATTAGGTACATTATCTGAAATGATTTCTTTGTATTCAGTCAGCAACTTCTCAACTTCTACATGTATGTCATCTTTTGTATTCTTACTTGGTTTGTTAGGAATCAAAGCATAACAAATATCATCTCTTTTCAGATCTTTAACAAATTGTCTACCTTCCATCAGACAAAATTTCACAGATGTACATAACTCATCAATAGATTCTTCAATCAAAGGTAACAAAATTTGCTTCTTCCCATCAACCCAAATAGAATACCTATTCAACCTTCCATCATGTATATCATGTCTATCATATTTCCAAGGCCTACCCAACAAAATATGACAACAATCCATTGGCATAATATCACATAACACCTTGTCATAGTACTTTCTAATTTTTAGATTCAAAAAACATTGTTCACTTACCATTAATGTGTGCTCATCTTTGATCCATGAGATCTGATAGGGTTTTGTATGCTTCATCCTCTCTAAATACACCTTTGAGACCATTTCTTCTGATGCCAGATTCTATGAACTTCCACTGTCAACAATGACTTTCCAAACCTTATCTACAACCCTACATCTAGTTTTGAACAAACTCTTCCTGATAGGATCTTGCTTATCTTTCTCATTTCATAGTATCCTTCGGATCATGAGATTCTCAGGTTCATTTGATGACTCTTCTTGCACTAGTGCATTTATTCTACTGCTACCACCTTTCTTTCTTGCATGTGTACATTCAAAGGATTTGTGTCCCTCTTCACCATAATTGTAACAAGTTACTTGGAACCCTCCTCTACTATAACCACCTCTGGAGTAATTACCTCTTCCTCGATATGAATTTCCACCTTTCCATTCAGTCTTTCCTTTGTCTTGACTAGTGTCTATATTTGACTTGTCTGGTTTAGATCTATTGTTTTCACCATGAGATCTACCTCTTCCTCTAGGGAATCTACCACCTGTACCTCTTTGTCTTTGTTCATATCTTCTATTCAACTTTTCTTTAGCTTTTAGGGAAAATTGGTATGCCTCTTCAATGCCTTCCATCTTGATCAAACTAATTTCATCTCGTATGGAACTTCTCAAGCCATTCAGATATCTTGTAACTCTTTCCACTTCTTCTTCAACATGTTCATATCTAATGTCCAATATGTAAAATTCTTCTGTCTAGTCTTTGACTGACTTGTCCTTCTGCTTCAAACTTTGCATTTTCTGAACTAGGTTAGTCTGATAATCACAAGGAAGAAACTTGCCTTTCATTTTTTTTTCCATCTTATCCCATGCCTTGATTTTGTCTTTACCTTTCTTCTTTCTATCCAACTATAGATGTTCCCACCATAAGGATGCATGAACTTTCAGTTTTGTGCTTGCAATCTTGACCTTCTTGTCTTCTGCAACATTCTCATATTCAAAATATTTTTCCATCTTAGTGACCCAGTCAATCAATTTATCAGAATCTAATTTTCCACTATACTCAAGGGGAATAAACTGAGGTGTGGACTTCAAGCTTGTCAACTCTCTCAGGAATCTTTCCTCTTCTTGATCCATCACATGTGTAGGTGCAGCTTCACCTTGAACCTCTTCAAATTCATCATCACTAACATCTTCAAGATGTCTTCCTCTGCATTGAGCTGTCTCTACAGCTTCCAATCTTGCAGCCATTTGTCTAAGCGTATCAGCCAGACCTTGATCGACATTTCCTCTCCCATGAACCATCTTGAAACTCTCTGCAAATGTAGGTTAGATCGCAACCTTCCACCCTAGAAAAAATATCTTTAGAGTTTACAAGAAGGAGCCATAGATCTCAACTCACTCTGATACCACCTGATGCAAAGGGGGAAAGAAAATAGGGCCTAGGGCACACCCAAAGCCAACCAACTTGTAGATACAATGTAGAATTACACAACAACAAAGTGAGAGAAGAGAAATGGAGACAACTTTATCATTAATCAATCAAACTCAATGCATGCCAGGCTATAAGGCCTTCCTGGTTATGGCCATATACATCAGAGTGTATTACAATTTGATCTTCTTACAACAGAGATCTCAGATCTTTAATATTCTAACATTTGCCTTCTTTCTCTAAGACTTCTACCAAACTAAGAACATACAAAAGAATATATACAAGAGTCCAACAAGTAGTCAGCACTCAAATACATAGGTGAGACCCAAATTTAGGTCCACATAGATCCCAAAGATAGATCCCAACTACAAAAATTAAATAAAGAAGTCAAACACCAACACCAATTCCAAAATAAACCAACTCGGCAAAGAGAAAGCCGAGCAACAGAGCACTTGACAAAAGAAAAGCCGAGCAACAACAACAAGCATGACTGAGCAACTTGGCAAGGATGCCGAGCAACAAAAGCTGAGTGACAGAGAATAGACAGAACTAAAAGTAAACATATTTGTGGTTGAGTAGGATTGCCAAGGACCCAATATGCTCCTGCATCAGTTTTCTTAGCTTACCAAGGACAGTAAGAGGTAATGATTTCATATTTTATGTCGTGGATAGATTTTCAAAGATGACACATTTCATACCATATGGGACAATATCAGATGCAGTACATATAGTAGACCTTTTCTTTAAGGATATTTTCAGATTACATGGATTACCGAGAAGTATTATCTCCGACCAAGACACTGAGTTTGTTAGCTATTTTTGGAAGACACTTTAGAAGAAGTTGGATACTGAGTTGAAATATAGTTCTACATTTCATCCATAGACTGATAAACAAACAAAGGTTGTAAACCAAAGTTTGGATAACTTGTTGAGATGCCTAGTTGGAGACACACCAGGTAATTGGGATTTGATGCTGGCACAAGTAGAGTTTGCATACAACAATTCAATGAATAGAAGTACTAGAAAGAAACCTTTTGAGATTGTTCATGGCACACAACTAAGAGGTATATCAGACTTGAGAGATCTTTTTGGAGAAGAGAAAAGAAGTGTTGAAGTAGAGGAATATGATGGTTCATGAAGACATTGCATGAAGATGTAAAATAGAAGCTGGATAAAAGTAATCAAAAGTACAAAGATAGTGTAGACAGATCAGGGAGATATAAGACTTTTGAAGTTGGTGATGCAGTAATGGTTCATTTGAAGAAAGGTAGATTTCTTGCCGAACATATGGTAAATTGAAGATGAAATTTGGTCCTTGCAGAATACTAAGAAGATGTGATAGTGGAAATTCTTATGAAGTTGAATTACCTGATGACATGGATATATCACCTATATTCAATATTTCAAACTTATATGAATATCATGAACCTGATGAAGAAGTTACAGTACCGAGTGACTATCCTAAGAAATAGATAGAGGAAGTTGAACAAATTCTTGAAACAGAGAGTTAGCAAAAGTACAAGAGGAAAGGAATACATGGAGTATTTGGTAAAATAGAAGAATAGACTGATTGAGGACTCATCTTAGATTTCTCAATCTAAGTTGGATTTATTTTAGGTTGGACTTGATACATGATTGTGGGAATCATTTATATTACCCCAGGTGTCTGATGCAGGAAAAAATTGGGTCCTTGGCAATCCTCCTCAACCAAAAAAATGTTTTCATTTGTTCTTTAGCTTGTTTCGAGGCTACTCGGTGAAGTAGTATGTCATCCTGCTGATTGGTTATGCTTGTTCTGAGATGCTTTCTATTTCTCCGGTATGCTTGTTGCGAGTTACTTTCTGTTGCTCGAGTATTCTTGTTTCGAGTTCTTTTATGTTTCTTAGGTATGCTTGTTCCAAGTTTCTTTATGTTGCTAGGGTATGTCTGTTCTGAGTTGGTTGTTGTTGCATGGGTATTCTTGTTCTGAGATGTTTTTATGTTTCTCGAGTATGTGTTGATGGGAATCCATTACCGGTTCTGCCAAAAGTGATAAGTTGTCATCGGATACCAAGGTACTGGCCAACTATGCCTATAAAGGTTTTATCGAGAATGAATTCTCCTAGCCTTCAAGCACCGGGTTGTTAGGTCTTGATGGTGTGGGGAAGCTAAGCTGGGTAGGTGACTGTTTGTGTGAGGGGTTAGCTGGTTCTACTCATCTTCTTCGGGGATTTCAGTGATGGGTTGAAGTTTCCTACAAACATGTTATGTTTACCAAATAAATTGCAAAAAATAGACCAGAGTTAGACTTTATTACTTCTACTTATAGTTATGCAACATATTTCAAATATCAACACTGCTCCAATGTAAGAAATATACTAAATACTAAATACATACAAAACCAGCAATTCATACATATCTAATAGCAAGAGGAAATGAGATAATTAATCTAAACAAAACATTAGAGAAAAGGACATTAGAAACATACAACACAAAATGGCATCGCTAATTGCAGAGATCAAAACAACACATAACACATAGCCATAAGATGTCCTTCCTTCTTCATTAACTCAAATGGTTCCATCATCACTAGTGAATACATCCATGGCTCCAGGGGAGCATCTGAAATACTAAGAACTATTGAGCATTGAGCTCCTGACACAACTGGAAATGAAAATCTATCTTCTATTACTTTATGGACTGCAAAATCATCAATTTTGTTGACCCTTGTTATGAGGTTGGATTTCTTATTTATACACATAGTTTGCCCTAAAATTAACCTAATCTAACTGTACACTCAACTTATAAAATACATTATCCAGTGGCCGGTACAAGAGAAGAATCACTTCAAAAAGAGTAGAGGTATGACAAGAGAGGAAGAAGAAAAGAAGAGAAAGCTGGAATAATCAGTATTGAGAAGAGTGATGGGATATTTACACAGAAAATTTGATCTTCTCGGTATCCAAGGAAACATGCCTCATAAATGTAGATTGTGGCTCACTGTCTTTGATGCACATTAGGAAGTTAATTTAGGAGTGGCACCTTGGGAGAATCACCTATCAGAGCCATCCCTACGTCTGACATGCCTTACAAGGATCACCTATCTATTGAACTCCTTATTAACTGCTTGACAATGACCACTCAGCTCCAAGGAACCTGGATGTGAATCACTGTGAAAGAATACAAAACCTTGGACCTATAATTCTGGAGTCCGGGAGCTTACACTCAAAGATTAATGAATTTATAAACTTGCACCCTGCTTGTGAAAATCTCCAGAGACTGGAGAACCTTACTGCGCCTTGTATGTTTTGAATTTTCTAAAAGCTGGGGAATTCCCTCTTCATCAGTGTCCTTGATGCACGCCTGGTGGAACTTGGCCACCTCCAATTTCTCACCCATATCTAGGGCATTTACCTTAAATTCTATGGCCATGTTTGTTGCATCATGGGCCCCGAGCACCATGCAAGATAAGCGTGACATTTTTTCTCTGTAAAAATATCTCAGGGACTGGTACTGTGACTCCATCAACTCATCAAACTTCCCCACAATGTAGTCCACTGGAGTACACATATATGTACTTGAGGGATCAACTCTTGAAACCCTTGTGACAAAAGCCTTATATAAATTCAAAGAATATTCTACTCTTGGGACTTTGTCTTTCAAGGCCGCTACCAGTTGCTTGTTAATATCTCTAATTTGAGATCAAGTCTAGAGTGTTGGACATGGATAAAATTGAAAGACACATCCTCTAGAATACCCATCTCTATGATGGGTTCCTCCCTAAGATTCATGAGTTCTCCTAACTCACTCATCAATGCTTCATACTATTTGATTTCTCCCTCCCATAGAGAAATGGTGCCTTTAACCTGGTGCAAGATGTTAATAGCCATATGAAGGTTTGAGAGTGTTTTTGTTAAGAAATTCTAGACATTTCCTACCTTCTCGTCTACCCAGTCATCTACTGCCTCCACTTTCTTCTTCATGTTCCTTAGCAAGTCAATGTCATCCTATGGGAGCGGTGTTCTAGATATAGAAGCTTCTAGAGGAATCATAGCTAATGGTTGCACTAGCTCTATTAGAAGCCCGAGGAGATTTGCATTCTTTTCCTTTTCCTTTTTTAGTTTCTAGTCTTGTTTTTCATATCAGGCCTCAATTTCCTAGCTAGCCTCTTTTAGCAGGTCCAATTCACCCTTCTTGTCCCTCTTCCCTATAGGTACCTCTGTAAATGTATATTCTGTAGCGCTTATCGCTACCTCCTCTTTGTTTGGGGGAGGTGTCGCAATGACTACAACTATATCTTTGCTCGGACCAGTCCAAATGGAATGGAGGGTCTAGGCCTTCTTCTTGGGAATGCCTTGACTCTGGGTCATCATCTCATTCAGGGAGAGATGGAATTTTTCTGCCACTCGGGCCTTTCTCTTCTTTAACTCCACCAACCATTGTGGTGGTGGGGGCGGTCTTGCTGCTAGGGCCTGATTGTTTGGGTCTTCTCTAGGGTTCGGTTGTTCATCCCCAATATTTATAGTCTCTTCAGACTCTTTCTCTTTGTTTGCCAGATCACCTGCACCATCCACCTTATTGGTATCAATATCTATTTCCTTAGTGTTCCCATCCTTAGCAGCATCAGTGAGATCAACATCCATATTTCTAGGGTTCTCCCCCTCATTCAAATTGGGTTATCTTGAAAATTAAACTAATCAAAATATACACTCAAAAGTTGCTTCTATTCTCTGGCATCCTCTGCCGAGACATTCTCCTCCATTGGCCTATCTTCCGGAGGTGGAAAAGGTGTCCAAACTAGATCCGACTATAGTTTTACAGGGATCACCTTGCCAAATGTTACCACCTAGGGTGAAGGACTACCCTAGGTGGTTAGATTCATCTAGAGCATGGAGGCTAAGGTTACGGTTACTGCCAAAGGTCTGGTTCCCTTAGCCGAAGCTAGTTCCACATTTTGCACTTGCCTCTTTTCTCCAATCTTTGTCCTTGGGACTGGTATCTCTTGAACATCAGGGATGCCCACTTGTTCTTGCTCTTTTTCCTTTTCTACCTAGACCTCTTGTTCTATAACAACTTCCTTTTCTGGTATCTCTCCTTTATCGGGGATTGTTTCTACTTCCTACCCGGTGACTCCTCCACCACTTTTCCTATCTCTCCCTGTAAATTTACAAGTTCATTAGTCCCAAAGATGTCATCAAAATCATTGTGTGGAGGGGAGGTCTCTAGGGGATTCTCTGGTTTAGGGGAGTTAGGGATAACCTCCAACTGGAGGATGTCTGGCATCCCATGATCTGTATCTACTCTTGGTAGAGGGATATTTTTTCTTTGCTTCTTTCTCCTTGTCACTAGTGGGGGTTCAACATCCAAAATGGATGCACTTTCATCATCCACTCCTATCCCCGCTGCCTGGTGTTGGAAATATGGATGGAGTAACTGAGAGGGGAGGGGTGAATCAGTTACCACAAAAATAAATCCACAAGTCCCTTAGATGTCTTCAATATATATTACTGTTACTCGGTAAATTAACCTTTTATTGTTCATTAAACATTCATAGTTACTGACATGCATAAAACAAATATCATGAACACAAGTAACACAAGTAACACCAGATATAA
>MU225506.1:653644-702627 GCA_018584345.1 Thuja plicata | reverse complement strand
AACTTGATCTTTCTTATATACCCTTCAAGTTATCAAGTCGGCCCAATTACAAGTTTCAATTAATTACATATTACATTGGTCGGTTGCATACATATTTAACACAAATAATAACCTTTGGAGGCCGACAGAGACCAGAAATGATATTCAACTGATGCTCGGTGAATACTGCAGATTCTGCTAAATCCTTTGGTAACCGACTAAACTTGGTAAGTACTGCAAACTCAGTAAAGACTGACTTTTCTTCATATATTCTTTGATGACCGACTGAACTCAGTAAGCACTTAATTTCTTTGTTGACCGAGAGAGCCCGGTAGTAACTAACTTCTCGATATAGTATTCTGGAGTGCTCGGTAGACTCTGTAAATTGCTTCTCTTACCGTCTGAACTCGGTAGACTCTGGTAAACTGCCTTGCTGAACATTCTTAGCTCGGTAGACTCTTTCTGATGACTGATATGACATTCTAAACTTGGTAGACTCTGTCTGATGACTGATATGACATTTGTGTAACATCAAGGACAACACACAATTAAACAATTGTTTCCAACACCTGGACCATAAGTTATGCAAGTGAAGGGGGGCCAAAAGGGAGGGAAAATTATACCAGAGTAATTAGGAGGCCAAGATAGGTGCTTATTACTTTCTTCAGCTGATGGGATGTTTCCAGCTAAAGGTGCACCTGTTCCATAATGGGAACTAAAATTGTAGATGGAACCTAGGCTGAGGTATCAACTTTTCTTTTTCCTTTGTTCCCACCTTTCTTGGAGGTTTTGGATCCAGAAGCGGGTCCCTACAAAAATGGGCTAACTCTGTGGGTGCTCTTTGTATATACCTTCAAAAAATATGCATGACTGCATTCAATCACATCATTGGTGATGTCCTCAATTGCTGGGATTTTTGAGGTGTCCCAATCCACCAGAGGGAGAGCCATCTTGTCCACTCCCTGAGCCTTGTATTGCCAGTATTTTGTGGACCCCGTATCTAAAAATTCCTTTGGAAAGGTCTAAAGCTTAAGACGCTTCATCATACCTTTTGTCATTCTGACAAAGTGTTGATTCTAGACTTCAAAATTATCCTGGCAATCTACCCAAAAATCATCCATCTGAGGCTCATGGGGCTCTGACACCTGGGGCAGCGTAAAATTTATCTTATCCAGTGGATCAAAGTTCTTCCACACCAAGTAAAATTCTACTAGCCCCAGACATTTTAATTCATTATCGGCTTCTTTTGCCGCTACAACGCTGCAAGTGTAGTTCCCGCAGGTGATTGAGAAAGGAATGTTGGTGACCTTCTTGAGGCCAGAAAGAGTGTGGAGATCCAGGATCTACCTGCAATACTCCAAAAGAATAATCTTATCCCCATGATGCTTGGGCAATAGGTAGGGTTTTCTAGAGAATCTGGTCATCCAAATGTAAGAATGTTGTTGAAATTGGATGAAGTAATGGCCATAAAAATTGACTAGAGTCATCACCTCCTTTGAAATTTGGTAATTGGCATCCCGAGTGGGTGTAAGAATGTTATAGTAAATGAATCTGTCATTTACTCTGCAAAAAATGGGGAAACTAGATTCCCATTAAATTTGTGGGAAATGGTCCCATGGAGCATTCTGGCCCTTGCCAGTCTTGAGGATGCCAATAGTGAGTAAACCCCATGTTATGGGTCGTTGTTGTGCCAGTGCCCACAAAACATATGAATTCATGTGGAACTTCAAGGTCTAGGTGAAATTGACAAGTTGGAAGTCCACATGATTGGCAATAATAGTTTCCCAATCAAAATTTTGTTTGGCAGTGGTGATGCTGAACATGAAGTAATACCTCCATGCTAAAAATTCCTGGGCACGAGATTCTTAGAAGACCCTACATAAGGAGATTTTCCCCATTTGTATGCTTTCCTTGAATTTGGTGCGTGGGATCTCCAACTTCATCTTTTAATAATCTTTCCTCAGGGTCTTGAGGCAGTTGGTGTTGAGGTGTTGTAGGGTCATCTGCAGAACCTTTTAGAACTTTTGTAATGCCAAGGCATGGGTGATAACAATAGAGTTGGAGAAATGGGGGATCCCTAGTCCTAAAGTAAATGTTGTAGCATCTAGAGACACTAAGGGCATTGGGTAGCTTGACAGAAGAGGAGCGGTAAGAATGACATGCCAAACGACTATGTTGTAGTGTCTTGCCAATGTAATAATAAGCTTTGAAGCCTATACTGAGTAGGGGAAGCAGGAACCTTTGAGAATTTTGGAGGCTACCACATTTAGTGCCATTTGATCTCTGATCATGTGCTAAATAAACATCATTTTTACCAAGGCCTACAATTCATCCCATGCTCTGACACTTGTTTCGGTGATCATCTGTAACTTGGAATCTACTTTAGATCCTAGAATAGTTCCTTCCTTCAAATATTTTGTGGTCAGTGGAAGCTTTTCTAAGGCCTTCTTGGCCTTCGTCCTGGCAGCTGCCCTGGTTGAAGTGGTTGGGAGTTTTAGACTCCCAAAAGGAGAGGATGTTTCAGACATGATGGATCTATGAATTTATCGGTAACCTGCAAGACCAAACAACCATCAATGTGGATAAAACACAATAGAATTCTGGGTCCCAAAGATTTCATCAACGCCTCACATCTGTTCCAGGAAAGGTGTTAGTTTGCATCAAACCCCAAAAATATATTAAAAAAAATCACTTGTCTTGAATTTGATCAATGCTCAGGGGTTCTGAGGATTCTGGCTCATGCGGTGAATGAAGTTAAGGTTGAAGGGGAACATGGGACCCAGAGTCTGGAAAATTGACTGTTATTGAAGTCACCAGCAATTATTCATACTATGTTGATATGGGGTGTCACAAGATCATGCAATAAATGGAGTAATGACATTAAAGGAAAAATTATATCCTAACACGCAAGGGAATGAATGCCACTTGGGTCAGTTTTGAATGCTCATGGGTGGGGCATTAAATGCATCATCAAAGCAGAGATGTTGGAGGAGAGAGAAAATATGCAAACTCGACCATGCGAGGTGTTGAGTTTGAATTGACAAGCACCAGGTGGGAGAGCTCAAAATCTAATAATAGGAAGAGGGGAATGGTGAGCTTGCCACTAGATGGGGGGAATATCCAAAAATGCACATAATTTACATGCATACACAGACTATAAACACTTATGGACAGAGGGATGAAGAACAATTTACAGACTGACCCAGACACGAACTTACTTACAGCTACTTACAAACTAACATAAACTTACAAAGTCTAGAGAAAATGTATAAGAATTACATTGTTTACAACTGTACATGGGGAGGATAACCCTCTGGTAGAGCCATCCCACGAATGGGAAGCAACGACAAAGAACAGAATGAAAAATAGAGACAAAAAAGCAAAAGGAAAGAAACCCAAAACAAAACCAGAAAGCAAAGAGGAGGAACCAGAAGCGCTTACCTTAGAAACGAGAGATGCAGGAGGACTAGTATGGGAGGTGTGATGCAAATGAATGGCTTTAAATTACCATGAACACACAACTTCTAGTCACTGTCAGGCACTGTTTAAGTTTTTGGGAACAAATCACACTTAGCTGCTATTAAAATCACTCTAATCGCTTTGAATCACTATAGAGTAATTTGTTCATGGTGAATGTAACAATGACTGGTGAAAATCTATTTATAAACTTTGAGGTGAAACTTACCATTCCTCCTCCCGTAAATCCTGAGAAAAGGCAAACCTCCAGACTTTGGGCCCAGGGATCCTTCGTAATCATACCCACTAACTAAAGAGGGAGTAATGGCGAAGAATCTCAGAGTTCAGAAATCCGGTCGGCACAAAGAAAACAAAAACACTCCGGGACCAGGTCCCGAAGGAAGAGAAACCAAGAAGAAAAAAAACAAATGACCCTCGAGGAAGAAAAGGCCAAAGGAAAACAAAAGAAAAGAGACAAGGCAAAACAAAAAAGGGGGACCCAACATTTTTCCAACAAAAATGTAGGGATGGGTATGCAGGGCATAACAAATGGTGACTCATTAGGATGAATTCCTTAGTGCATTTGAGAATTATAGAATCTCTAGTTAGCAAAACCGGAACTCACCTTTACCTAGAGTATCCTTCTTGCAAGGCGCAAGGTGTCTGAGAAAATCAGACTCATCATTGATTCAATCCTTCGATCTTTTGTCAGTTGCGAGGTGTGTGCTTTGAAAGAAAATCAAGCTGATGACTTCCGAGAGGAGCATAGAGATGACAATGAGTGTATCAGACCAAAATTGCTATATCTTGCCCAATCCCTGAGATCCCAGATTTCTCTATTCTTCAGTTTTCTTTTCTTTTTATTTTAAAGATGGGAAGTCGGTACTTCTTTCATCATGAACCTTAAGCTTAGCTAATTTTTATGGCTGTACTTCTTTCACATTGCCATCCATTTATTTTTTCGAATAAGAGAGAAGTTCCAAGCCCCTAGATCTTCTTATGATTTTTGTACATGGCCAATACCCAGTGCAACTGATCTTCTCTCAAGGACCATACAATTACTTGCTTCTTAGATTTTTTTGTTAACTAATGTCGAGACTTTCAAGATTTGAATCTGATGAATATTACCTGTAACCCTTTACCATATGTACAAAGTAACTCTGAAGTGTGGATAAATTCCACCATGCTACCAAAAGATTTTGGGCTACCAAAAGATTTTGGACTACCCAAAATGCCCAAGGTACCATTCTAGGGACTAGATGTCATGCGAAGAATACCTATCTACAAGAAGAGGGCAACATGTTGGGAACCTAAAAAATAAGATGTAAAGTAAAAGGGAAACCAAAGACAAGAGAAAAAAAGAAAGAAGGCATCCCAAGAAGACTGTCGATGGCTATTTACAAGGACAAGGCACACCTTAGGAGCATTGGGAAAAGATATCTACAAGCGGGAAAACCTTTACATTTAATACAAATATGGGAAAACTTACCCCCTGCCTCATTCGAAGTAGTGCTTGAGGAACTATCCATTAACGGGCAATGGAATGGCTTCTCCGATCATGGTACTAATTTGATAAGTGTTGGCCCCGCAGACCTCTAAGATTAGGTATGGTCTGAGCCAGAGCCAGAGCCTTTGAAATTTGGTGTACTTTCCTTTCTTCTCTCAGGCCTTGTCCCACAGAAGGACTAGGTATGAAACCCGAAAGGCTTTGTATTGGGGTCTCTAGTGTCACGTCTCTTTGTTCCTCCATTCTCACTAGGTTCAAGAGCCAAACCTCCACAATGTTGTCCTAGTTGTTGAATTCCTACATAAACTTTAAAATTGGGATTTGTAAGTTGATAGGGATAATAGGATTCTGGCCATGAAGTAGGTGAAATAGGGAAGTCCCCAGGGCTACCTTGATTCTGATATGATCCACCCAAAGGGCGAACCCAAGATTTTAGTACCAGTCCTGGGGTTTCTATTTTAGAAAATGTTATATCACCTCTAGCAGATTTTTATTGGGAGACTCAGCCACACCATTACCCTAAGGATAATAGTTGTTGGATAACTTCAAGGTGATCTTCCTCTCATAGGTCCATTCCAATAACTACACTGAAGAAAACATTGGACTGTTATCACACACTATAGTGAAGGGTATTCCGAATCTGGTGACGATGTTTTCTTCCATGAATTTGATAATAACCAAGTATAGTTAGAATATACCAGTGGTTTGCGGATAAGTTGGGGTTGATTTCCCCTATAAAATTGAATGCCCATTGGGTGAAGGGTAAAATGTCAAAGACCGATTGCAAGGGCATGGCTAGATTTCATTCATGATATGCTATGGTTTAGCAAGTGTGGCACTTCCTCACATGAGTGTAGATGTCTTTGAAGATGAAAGGATAGTAGTACCTGGATCAAAGAATCTGGTGGGTAGTGGCATCAAATGAGCCATGCCCAGTTCCGAACTACAAATGGAATTCTTCTATCATTTTGGCAGCTTGGTCCTGATCTATGCACCGGAGGTAAATCTCTTTGAAATTATTGCAAAAAAGTGTTCCATTTTTTATCATGAAATGTGCACTTTTCAGTTGTAGGGCACGATGTTTATTTAGGGGGAGCCCCTCTGAGCATCTATTATTGAGAAACAAGTATACCAAGTCGGTATAACATGGGTCCTGAGTGATGGACTCCACCGTATAGGTTTGACATTCAATGTTTGGAGTTACTTCTGCCATCACTCTACATAGTCCCTAGCCTCTATTATCACACACTATAGCGAAGGGCATTCCAAATCTGGCGATGATGTTTTCTTCCATGAATTTGATAACTACATCTACCATGTTGTTCTTGCATGGAATTATCTCAAACCACCAAGTATAGTTAGAATATACCGGTGGTTTATGGATAAGTTGGGGTTGATTTCCCCTATAAAATCAAATGCCCATTGGGTGAAGGGTAAAATTTCAAAGACCGATTGCAAGGGCATGGCTAGATTTCATTCATGATATGCTATGGTTTAGCAAGTGTGGCACTTCCTCATGTGAACGTAGATGTCTTTGAAGATGAAAGGATAGTAGTACCTGGCTCAAAGAATATGGTGGGTAGTGGCATCAAATGAGCCATGCCCAGTTCCGAACTACAAATGGAATTCTTCTATCATTTTGGCAGCTTGGTCCTGATCTATGCACCGGAGGTAAATCTCTTTGAAATTCTTGCAAAAAAGTGTTCCATTTTTTATCATGAAATGTGCACTTTTTAGTTGTAGGGCATGATGTTTGTTTAGGGGGAGCCCCTCTGAGCATCTATTATTGAGAAACAAGTATACCAAGTTGATATAACATGGGTCCTGAGTGATGGACTCCACCGTATAGGTTTGACATTCAATGTTTGGAGTTACTTCTGCCATCACTCTACATAGTCCCTAGCCTCGGACTATCTTCATTGGTTGCATCTCAAGATCATACTCTTGGAGGATGGCCATCCATTTCCCCCAATTTTTTCCTAGTTCACTCTATAGTAGTAGAGATTTAATAGCCTGGTCTAGAATGATAGCATGCAGTTTTCTCCAGAGAATATAATGTCAGAATTTCTTCATAGCCTGGACTAGAGAAAAAGCCTACATTTCCAAAGGTGTATATCAGACTTTGGCATTTTTTAAGGGGGATCTCATGAAAGAAATGGGTCTTTCTTCCCCTTCAACCATCTGGGTTAGGACTACTGCTACATAATGTGGTGAAATGAAGGAGTAAATGTGAAATGGTAGGGAATAGTCCAGACTTTCCAAGATTGGTGCCTCAACTATGGTTTGCTTGATCTGAGAAAATGCTTGCTTCACTTCGGGGCTCCACTCAATCTTAGTATCTTTCTTCATCATGTCATTGAGTGGTTTAATATCTCAGTGAATCCAGTAATGAACTGCCAGACAAAGTTTATGTTTCCAAAGAAAGATCTCATTTCCTTTTTACTACCGAGCATTTGTAAATTCAGAAGTTTGTCAACTCTCTCGAGGTCAATGGATATCCTCTTCTCAGAGACTATATGCCTAAGAAGCTTCCCTTTAGTGACCTTGAATATGCATTTCTTGGGGTTGAGGGAGATACCATACCGACAAAATCTCTCACAAATGTGAGTGAGGTGGGTGGAATGATCACGCCTATCCCAGGAAAAGTGTCAAATCATTCATATAGATGATTATGCATTTGTTGACCAGGTCCTCAAACGCAATGTCCATAGCCTTTTGAAATGTGGCCCCCATTTTGATGAGGCTAAAGGGAATTCTATGATATGCAAATGTTCCCCACTTTGTGGTGAATTTTGTTTTATCTCTATCTTCAAATTTAACCATAACTTGGTTATATCCAGAGTATCCAACCAAGAAGGACATCATTTGCGAACCATTAACAATTTGTAATACCTCATCTAGTGAGGGGAGAGGGTGATCGTCCTTCTTGGATGCCTTGTTTAAATTGCAAAAATCCACACACAGGAAGATCTTGCCATTCTTCTTTTGCATGGGGACGAGGCTGGAAACCCATGTTTCATGTCAGATAGGAAAGATAATTTGGGTTGATAACCTCCTGATGAATTAGAGGTTCGATCAATGGGTATACTGGTCTATGCTTTTATTGAAAGGGTTTGGCATCTAGTTTCAGTAGGATAGTATGAGTCATGATGGATGTGTCATAGGTCTTAAGATCCACATACCCCCAGGCAATAATGTCAATGTATTCTTGGAGAACCACAAGAATCTTCTCCTTCTCCTCTGGGGAGCAGGAGGTACCAATGTGCACAAATGTTTCTTCATCAGCCTTGCCGACGTTGACCTTTTCAAATTTTCCTCCTTCAGAGGAGGATGATATCTTATCTTGGCTTCAAGGGTTTGAATCAAAGGTGTGTTCTAGAGAAACCATCCCCTTAGGGATGGTGTTGGTGGGTAGATTTATAATCTCATCATCTTCTTCACCATCCTTGGTATCGTCATGATCAATTTCTTCCACTATCTAATCCTTGAAGATGCCAACATTGGCCATGAAGGCCAGAATATGTTGGTCATCCTCACAAACCTAAAAGTGGGTGATATTATCTAGGATAGATGGGGTGGGGACCATATCAACAAAAAACTTCCAGAGGTGGGAGCCAACCATCGGCTCAAGGGTGCTAGCAGACACAACGAGGGCATCTAAAACGTAGTTATGTTTCTAGGGAATAAGCTCAATGCCAAAAGCATCAAAGTATTAAATTAGGATCCATGCCCGATTGTGGTATGCAGTCAAAATTGTTTCATGACACATGTATTGAATCCAGACCTATTTTACTATCAGCATTGAATCACCCATCGCCTAGAGGTGGGTGATCCCTTTTCTCAATGTGAACAGGAGTTTGAGGACCAAGGCCTCGTTCTTCATGACATTATTAGTGTAGTTAAACTACAACTTGTAATATGCGAGGAAGGATTTCCCCCATGGGTTGATTAGTTTCACAAGTCATTGTTCATTTTCTGGGGATGGGAAGGAAAAGTGGTGTTTGGATTGATTTTGGGAAATTTGGGAGGTGATTCCTCTATCTCTGATGGTGAATGGGTGAGGTTCTCCTTCAAAGGATCTTTTGGTTCTGATTCATGGACAAGTGGTGCCTTAGGCATACTGCTAGACAAATTACTTGGTCCAAGTGAACTGGCTTCATGTTCTTTCTCTCAGAGGTCATTGATGTGGTGGGTAGCAGTGGCAATGCAAGGTGCACACTCTAGTTCAGAGTGTTTTTGGTAATGTACCTGACACCAAGTTCCAGACAAGAGAGTGGCTAGAGTTGTAATGTTACCTTGTGAGTCTACCTCACCCTTCAGCTTCTTGTCCAAGTCCTGGATTCTCTGAGAGACTATAGGATCCTCCCCGGGGATGAAATCAAAGGTCAAGATTTCTCGTGTTCAGTATACCCCAGGGGAGGATTCAGAGAAAAGGACTTCATTTACCCTCCAAGATTCGGTGGGGGAATGCTTCATTTTGGGCTCACTCTCCACTTATATTTGATTTGATTTCCCCTTCCAGGGGAGCCACAAGTGGGATAAGTCCATAGAGAAATACCCATTAAGGGCCTTAGATGAATTTTGACTTAATAACATCCCATAGATTTTGGGGATGTCCACCACTTGGATGTCTATTGTGCTCAATATCTGGGGGTCTTAGATGAGCTGAATCTAGACATTTTTCAGCTCACCTACCATTTTCACAGCAATTTTGTCCAATTAGACTACTGTGCCTTTGGATGGAGTGGGAGTGAGTTTGAGCTTCTGGCATATGGATAAGGGAATGACGTTGCCTGAAGCACAAAAATCTACTAGGTAGTTGTATAGGTCCTTCCCTTAGATGTTCAAGCCTATTAGGAAGGGAGGATCCTCTGTGTTTCCCTAGAAAATGGCCGAGTTGGCATCGTCAAATGTGACAATCTTTGGTGGATGACTGATGGCTTCCCAGTTTCCCAAGAGCTTCAAAAGGGACTTCTTCTACTTGGGACAATTCAGAAAAACCTCTATCAAGTTCATGGATGTGGTGGTGTTCTCTAACACCTTAGTGATGTCAAACCATCCCCCCAGGTAAAGTTCACTTCCCTCAAGTGAATCCCTAGCTTGGTTAGAGCCAAATCCTTTCGAAAGGAAGGAGTGATCAGTTGTGTTTTCCTAGGGAGGGGTATTCTTGGGAGGCCTTGGCATGTAAGCTGGCCCTTTGCCATCTTGACTTTGAGTGTTGTAGGGAGTCTGTGGGTTGGTGAAGAAATTGGCCTCAAAGGATGGGATGGATTCATCAAAGAACCCCTACAATTCAAGTTCTTCTTCATCCTCTTTGTTTGTCCCAAAGAAGATGGTCTCACAAGTAAAGGGAGTGTGAGGAGGCTCTGATGTGGGTGGTTCTAGGGGAGTAGGATCAATCAGTTATTGTCTGTCTGACTGGGAGACCATAAAGATATTCTCTAGTGTGGCATAGTTCACCTCAGAATGAGTGCCGGTGTCATGCAATCTATACCACATACTCAGGGGGTGGAATTTTGCAAGTTGTGAAGAATGACAGGGTCCAACACCACCCTAAGTGGTATTTTTTTTTGGAGGAGGGCCTTCGGTATTAGCATTATTTTTCCGTTGTTTTTGATTGGGTCAAGGCCTGTTTTTGTAGTTTTGACCTCCAGATTTGGTATTTCATTATCCGAGGAAAATATTCACTCTCTGGGAATTAGAATTGTGAGGAACAAAAGGCCCCACCTTTAGCTATCCCATTTCCATCATCAGAGAGGACACCAATCACTGGAGGGATTTAACCTCGGTTGATAGCTAGGTAGTTGTGTTACAAGGTGATGATTGTTGTGGTGGGTTCCTGAGGAAAGTGGCAGTAGCTCCTAGAGTCAAGGATGATAATTATCTAGTCGTGGATGACTGGAAGAAAGGTACTCCAGAGGGTTGTGTCAAGGGTTTTTGTATCTACTATGGCTAGTTCCAGGGAACATATTCCAGACCCGATACTGTCCAGGCTTGCGATGGATAAATGTACCGGGCTTGCTGGTCTATCGACGGTGGGCCCATGGTCATCGTTGGGGAACCCATTACCAGATTGGGGTTCTAACATGGTGTAAGGAGTTCTATTGGGTATTATGTTGAATGGAAGGCTCTGTCCAATCCTATCGAGAGCTTTTCTCAAACTACGGTGTTGGTTGTATTCCTAGTTTTGTTAGTTTTCCCTAAAATTTTGTTGTCCTCCTATCAATTTTTATCCTAAAATCATAAAATCAGTCCCAATTTGAATTATCCCTATGGAAATCTTGTGATCTTAGGTCAAAATCTAGACAAATAGTGAAAAACCCAAAATCCTAAGTTGTCTTCTATGTGAAAATGCAAAAAGGCCCTAAAATGTCAATCAAGTTTCTATTTTTGCATTACCTTTTTGAAAGACTTAAGTTATAAAAAGTCATGTGCTTTTCTAATGGTCGCCTAGTCACTTAAATCTAAAAGAATATTCTATTTCATCATGAGACTTGGCAATTAACTGTAGTCGGGACGTCTCAAAAGAGAAAAAAATATTCTTTGTAAGTTATGAGAATTAGCGAAGTCTTTCATGTCACGAAGTATTTCATGTCGCGAAGTCTCCCAATGAAGAAAACATGATCTGGCGATATGGAGACAAGCGGTTAAGTCGCAGTGTCACACAGTGTATCCTGTAGTTAGTAAATTATCATGAGACTTAGCGATTGCTTCAGTCGTGGGATCTCTAGATCAGAACATAGTTAGTGATAAGTTTAAATTCTTATGTCGCCATGTCTCCAGTTAAAAATTTAGTTAAGTAAAATGTTTAGAGACTTGGAAACAAACTGCAAATTGATTGAAACATATGGTGGTCAGGTAGTCACTGGTCAAATATGGTAAGTCAGTATCTTTTCAGTGATTTGGAGACAAACAATAAAGATGAGACACGTGTCCACAGTGAATAGAACAAAGTGTATCAGTCGCGTGGTCTCCCAAAAGGAAAAATAACATTTAGCGATTAAGAGACTAACAGATGTAAAAATATGTATTTTAATATTGTCATGTGGTCTCCAAAAGATTTAAGGTTTTTAAAATATACTCAGTGACTTAGCGGAGATGTCAAATGCAGAATAAGATAAGATCAACGGTAGTCGTTGAGTCTCTATCAATTTTGCATAAGAGTAAAATGTTCTTGCGATAGTGAGAATTATCTTTTGTCGCATAGTCTCCAGATTAAAATTAAAAGATAAGGTTTCATGGGCTATGTCGTGAAGTCTCCGAAGGAAATAGTAAAGAGCAGTTTTATTTAGAGATTAGGTGACTAAGGGTAGTCGCGGGGTGTCGTAAAGTGAAAAGAACATTCAGAGACTTAGCGATAATAACTTAAAAGATGAAAAGTAACCGTGGTCGCAGGGTCTCTGAATAAACTCTGAGTTTGGCAATACTACTAGCGACTTGGATTCATTTGGTCACGCGATCACCAAAGGTTAATCATGGTTAAGCTAAGGTGAATAAAATCATATAGTCACTAGATCTCCAGCATAATTAAGAGTTAAGAGATTTGATCAGTGACAAAGAGATAATGTATAGTTGCTTGGTCACCAAATATGAAAAGTAATAAGGTGACAGTTGCTGACATGACAATATAGAGATTAATTGTCCAATAAAAATATAGGAGATTAATTGCTGAGTGAAAAAGGTCGCTGAGATGTCTGGTGAAGAACCAATCATATCAAAACATGTCATTTTGTTCAAATTTTATAAGGGTTTTTCTGAAAACGCACTCATATGAATTTGATTTCCTATCACATTCATGAGCTACAGCTAGGAATTCAATTAATACCACAAGCATGTGAACTTGAAGGCTAAATTGATTGATTATTCAATGATGAGCTAAGTACTTTGAAAAGTTACCATAAAGGGATGATCTCAGGTTTATTTTCATTTATCATACATCCAAAATTTTAGAGCGGAGAATTCGCTAGGTTTTCTGTGTCTGGGAAGCAAGAATTGATCAATTTCAGGGTGATTCTCTAGTTTTCAAAGTTCTTGGTTTTTTTTCAATGCACAGAGAAGAGTAAGGACTCCTGAGAGAAGATTTGTTTCAATATCGGTGAAAGAGAAGTGAAAATAGAACAAAATGAGTAAAGCAGTTAGTGTGGCTTCTACCAGTGGGAAGAGTGATGAAGTAGATGAAGATGCCAAGGGGAAAAGGAATTTCTCTGATGAATTTTTGACGCTGTTACCTGGGTCTACACAGAACAAGAGAGAAAATGCCAACATATTGGTAGATGAATACTATGAAATCAGAGATGCCCATACACCAGGTTCTACAGGTTTTTCTCTCTATAACTATTTTTATAATAATGCTGATAAGGCCATCCCAATATCAAACCCTTGGACTAGTGGTTTAGCTAGGTTAATTGTTCTTGATATCTTTGTAGATGTAGACATGTTTGTAGGACTAGCAAACCATTATGACTCTTTGTATAGAACAATTAAAAAGAATGATGGAACTGCCTTTTTAATTCTGAATAGTAATTCATTTACGCAAGTTTTTGGTTTATATAGTACCATGTCCACTAAGATTAATATTAAAAGACAGGAGGAAAGGTATAGGGTACAGCCTGGGGTTGGTAGGAACTAATTGAAACAACATATCCTTAAGGAGGTTAGAAACCACATTAACCCTTTATCAGGAACTGCACCCTATTGTTTCAAAGATTTACATTTTCATATCAAGTACATTTCATATGCGTTGTGTAGAGTGTAGGGTAAAGATGGAGGAGCTTAGAAGATAAATTCTGGGATTTTGATGATGGTATTAGATTTACAAGATGTGCATTCTAGTACTAGCTATGATTACATATAGTACATCATTAATAGAATGCATGAGGGGTTTGTAGCTATACAAAAGAAGGATAAAGATCCTAAGTTTTTACATTATTCTATCCCGATGCATTTATTATTGCATTTCAATTATGGTATCATGAATGTAGACAATTTGAACGCCCAGAGGATCTTTCGTGACCGGCCCAATACTATCTCATTTTGGGTTAGGATATGGAATTTCACCTCCAAGGATTGTGACTTTTGTGGATTTGAGAACTAGATTGTCTACCCTTTGATGCAGAGTTTGGGTATTAGCAAGACTAGACTCCCAGTGAAGGTGCTACAGTTGCTAAGACCCTGTGAATATTTTAATAAGTGGGAAGGTGACCACAATTGGGGAGACTTCTTTTTAGAAGAAAATTTCATTATGATCAAAGTGTGTGGATGCACACATCCTCCCCATGTCCTACCATATCATGTGCCATCAAGAGTAGTAGATATGGAATTTATTTGGCAGCTTTTGTTAACAGACAATGAGCACTTTGCACCACACAGGAAGGGGACATTAACCCCTAGGAAATTCAAGATTTTTTAGTTTACAATTGGAAAAGGTGCTATTGATTTAGTAAGAAGATGGTTGGAATGTTGTAAGATAGGAGAAACATTATATAGGTATATTGATCCAGAGGGATTTATTGCAGGAGCTAAGAAACTCCTAACTCCTACCATACCAAACACATATGTGCATGGTCTTTGTGTGGAGTAGGATGCTACTAGGAACATAATGGATGAGGATGAAGTGAGAAATAGAAGAGAGAGAATTCAAGAATTGTTGAATTTAGAGAAGCAGATAAAAAGAAGTGGATTAGCATTTGGAGGTTTTTATCCTGACCTGCCATATTTTGATAAAATTAAAGCTATGATAGATAATTTTTACACACTTTGTGAGCAATTAGATAGAGTTCTAGATGTGAAGAAAGGGGGAAAAGAACCTGAATATTCAAAAGTTGAATATGAGAGTGAGAGTGATGAAGAATATGTCCATCCACCTCAAATAGATCAACCACAACATAATGTTGCAGAAGCAATTCAGATACAGGGGGAATAGGGACACATTATAGATTTGACTAAATTTTCTCAACCTGATGATGTAGAGTAGCCTGCTACCAAGAGACAAAAAGTTGATCTTGGTCAGACCTCTTATGACCCAATGTACATAAGGAAAGAGAGAAAAGGTGATAGAGTAAGTTCTCTAGTTCCTGGAAATAGATTATATGATCATAATTTGAGAAAAGAGATCAGAAAAGGAAAGAAACAGCAGCAAGAAGTAGAGGAAAACATAGAGTTTCCTCTCAAAGCATGTATTGATGAACGATTGCTTCACCAACAATAGTTTTTAAGTGATGATAACTTCATAAAAACTAATGAGTTTAAGGATTTCCTTAGATGGCATAAAAAGGAACAGATTAGAGAATAGTTGAAATCAGAGGGTGAAGAAGCAGTAACAAATGAGGCTCTTCTAGCTTTACAATCATATGATCCTGAAAGTGAGGATGTTTCTCCTGATAAGGCTAGAAAAATGGTTTTGAACAGTGGAATTTTGCTTGCTGAAGGCTGGGATATAGCCTCAGCATTCATAATAGACCAAATTAGAAAACAACTAGATCTAAAAATGACAAGTGAGATGCAAACGGGTGACATGATCAAAGGATTTGGGTATAGTCCAAAATCCCAAGCATTTTCCATGTGATATTTGTGTCCTAAAGACCAGAAGCCTCAACTTTTGAACATTCAAGAGAGCATGGTTGGAAACCAGTTGGTGTGGACAGTACAAACCACATGAGATCTTGAGATTTCCCAAATAATGACACATTGGGCACACCTAAATGAGGACAAGACAAAGTTGTTGTCTGAGAAATGTGGTGTCTTAATTAAGGAGGCTAGTGCCCTAGCAAAAGATAGAGAATTGTGTCATATCAAGATTCATCAGCAGGATAAGGTAATTGCTGAAATGACTAAGCAATTGCAAGAAAAGCCAGAAGTTGTATATGTACCCTTAGTACAACCTCTACAAATAGAAGAAAAGGTTGAAGCAAGGGAAGAGGTAAAAATAGAGGATGTGGCCAAAATGGATAATGAAGTGGCCATAAATGCATTGAGGAGTATTCTTCAGCATAGGATTGATATATTGAAAGATAAAACAGATATGATCCTGAATGCATATAATAAATTACCCATTTTGCATACTGAGGTAACAGGGTATATCTCTATTTTGAACCCTTACTTTGTAGCATGGTTTCCTAGGATACAATTGTTTGAGAAATTACCCTCTTTGCAGCAACACAGGCCAGATTTGCCAGAAATTGTGTCAGAGGTTGAAAATGAGATCAAGAAATTTAATGTAACTTTACCTTTCTTTAGGGGTAAATTGAATTGGATAAAGGCAAAAATGAGCTTATTTTCACCGAATTTCAATAGATTTATTCCTCCATTGAAAGGAGAAGATGATCAGATTAAGGCCTTGGAGGCCTGGAGAAATGATTTTAACAGTAGAATGCCTAGTACTGAGGTATTTATTACAGATTCTGATCTAGATTTAGATGGTTTTAATGAAATTTTGGATGAGGCTTTTAAGGAAGAAACTGACATAAATAAATTCTTAGTTGATGTCAAAAGCATTACTGATGTCTGATGGGAAAGGTAGAAAGGACAACTGCAGAGTATTCAGAGTTTCAAATGGCCTGCAGAGGATGATGTGACAACTTGGGATTTGATGACAAAACCAAAGAAGAAGAAGCCTATTTAAATAGAGGAAGAGGTCCTGGATGAAGAATAGAGAGGAACACTTGGCGCCTGATCATTGAGCACAGGGAGGTTAGTAATTGTGAAAGACAAGTGTAGGTTAGCCTGAAATGGTGGTCAGTTGACCTTAGTACAAAAATTAGATACTATCCTTAACTTTGTCAGACAAAGGTACCAGAATTCAAATAAAGACAAAAGAAGATCAGATTTCATCCCCTGTTCTTGTCTTCCCACTACTCAACATTCTTGTTTCTTGTCTTTTATGTACTTTTAGGATTAGGTTCCTTAAACCATCCAAATTTTGTTGCATCCTAACTTTAAGGATTCCCAGATGGTTTAAGACCTATAAATAGATCAAATTGTAAGGTTTTTAAGAGAGATGGAATTTAATTGTAAGCCAGACTTCTAGATTCCAGTCTGTGTTTTTTGAGCTTTTAGCCTTTATATGTTTTTGAAGCAGAAATATATGAATAAAAATACAGTGCAACTTTACTCTACATTGTTGTTGTCTCTTTACTTATTGTTTGTACTCTTTTATGTGTAATTTGTAAGGCATGTTAAACATATTAGCTACAATGTAGTTATCTGATTATTTACAAGCTTCTTCTAAGGGGAGAATTAAACTTTGTGAGTAGTTTCAGGGAGTACAGTAGTGGTTGAGGATTTGATATAATATTGTAGAAATGACAGGATAGTTTGCAAGGCATTTTATTTGAGTTGCATGTAGGTTGTAAAGCATCCTACAGTATGCTTGTTTATATATCTTTGTGGATTTATATCTATTGATTCTATTGCCCAAGGATAAGCACTGGTCTAGAATTTGTCAAGTGATTCATCATCATCCAAATATTCAATATTATTCTAAATCAATTCCTTTAGAGTATATATATAAAATCAATTGTATTCACAGTGATTACAATTGGAGTTTGTTGATTTATTAAAGAGAAAATCAAATAGGTTATCCCTCCTAAAGTAAAATGAAGAAGGATGAAAGTCCTTGTCTCATTGGTTTATGTTATTAAGACCATAGCTTGGCTTGTAGTACTCTATTTCAAATTAATTATTGCAATCTCCAAGGTATTTTATAAGTTATTACAGTGAGGTCTGAAGTAAGTAACCAGTGAATGAATTAGTCCACCAAATACATAGGCTGAAGAATCAATAATATTTTAATAGGTAATACCTGACCGAGTCTGTGGAACTCAAAAATGAAGGAGGTGATAATAGGTATCCCCAGTGTTATCAAATACCTCAGCAATTAACCTTTCTCTTGTCAAAAGGGAGTTTGCATTCAAGTATAATCAGTATACTGTCATCTTAAGGTTGTGGTGCAAGAAAAAGAGCTAACAAATTGGTGACTCTGCTGGGGACTTCAAGTAATTACAAATCATACCACTTTTAGTTGTCAAAATTGTCTTTTGATAGTATTCATTCATTCCTAACTATTGTTGGGTGGCGACTCTAAAAGAAAATCTTTGAGATTAGTGCAAATTTAGTAAAAATTTCTCAGAATGTATACTAGGTCAAGGATGAAAAATGATCCTAAGAAGGTTTTATACGGTGGAATCCCATCATCCTCAAGGATGGAAATATATGGGAGGAAGAAAAGAAACCAAGTTAGCATGGATGAAATTCCTCCAAGAGGTAAAGAAAGTAATACTAGGAGAGAGGTGAACAACAATTAGCCTTCTCATGATGGAAATACTTCAAAATATGAAGAATCTATTGAAAGAGTATTAGAAACACCTACAGTCACTTCTAATTCCAATGAAAGAGAAGAAACAAGTACATCTAGTTCATATTATGAAGATGCTCCCTCTGATGAGCTAGCAAATGAGGATAAACTTATCATGAAACAACTTGCCCTTATTCAACAAATGAAAAGGGAGAGAGAAATGAGAAAGAAAAAACATGAGCATAAGGATGTTGATAAAATGTAAAAGAAAATCTTCAAGATATCAAAATATAAAAGATACAAAGAGGTCACAAAAGGACCAAGAAATACCACTTACTTATAAAGCTTCTAGTTCACAGAAAGATAAAGGAAAGCAAAAAATAACTAAATACAGAAATCAAGAACCTAGGTTTCAGAAGCCTTTAACAGAGAAAGTGTCCAAGTTGGACATGGAATTGGAGAAATTGAGAATTGAAAAGGAGACCATAGAAAAAATGTTAGTAAAGGCACAAATGGAAGCTGCAATAATTGAAATGAAGAAGAAAATAGATTTTTTGAAGTCTTCTAAGTACTCTCATGCTGGGGCTGAGAATATTACAGCTTCTAAAGAAAAAGCAACTACTTTTAAAGAGAATGATAGTTTTCAAAGGAAACCATTACATACTGAATGGTATAAACAGTTTAACTTTATTGGTACCCCTGGATATCCTAATGATTTCCCTAAAGATGTGGGTGATATAGGAGAAAAGCTCCCAAAGTTTGCAGGTAACAATGTTATTTCTTGTGAAACACATTTAAGAAAATTCATTGATTTTTTTGATGATTTAAATATCACTCATGAGGATGTGTTGATGAAATTATTTGTTCAGTCTTTAGTGGAAGATGCTAGAGAATGGTTTAGGAGCCTTTCTAATGGTTCTGTTGTTTCTATGGATGAGTTAATTGAATTATTTAAGGATCAGTGTGGAGATAAAACAAATAAAGGCTTTTTGTTGAATGAGTTCAAAAATATCAAAAAGAATTACAATGAAGAGGTCACAGAGTTTAATACAAGGTTTCAAAGAGCTATGCACAAGCTTTTTCACAAGATAAGGCTGGATGAAGAGGTATGTCTAGCAACTTATTTGAATGCATTTGATTCTAAAATGGGATATGCTCTTAGGGATAGAAATCCTAGAACTCTTACTGATGCTTATAAGATAGCAGTGAATATTGAAATGAACAGAAGAGTGTCTGGTAAGTTGAATAGGAGAGATGACTCAAGGTTTAGTAGGAGCAATTTAAAAGAACCAGAGTATAAGGAATATAGGGCTCCTCAGAATAATAGGCCTTCTTACAATACTACATATAATCCTCAAAATAGAATGCAAAACCATCCTTATGGAAATCAGTTTAAGGATGAGAAGCCTGTTATTCTACCTAGAAAGGAGAAGACTGATAAAAAAACTCCAGGCCCTCTACATAAGAATGTTGTCCATTTCTGCAATGATGATCCTTGGTGTGAAGCTTGTGAGGCTCCACATAACCCTGATTTTTTTTATTGTTTCCTTAGACTTAAGAGTAAGTGAAGAGAATGGAAATGATGAGGGTGAACAATGTTATCATAGTATGACAAATACTTATTCATGTCATGATATAGATTCAGACAGTGAAACTGAAAATCATGATTCCTGTAGTTCACAAAGAAGGGTAGAAAATCATCATCAACAAATCTTATCTGATAGTGAGGCAGAGGAAACTAATGACCATATAAGATTTTATGCTCAGAACAATCTGGATGTCCCACTTATTAGAAAAGCTTTAGATGAAGAGAAAGCTAGGATTACTGCAGATTTAGTGAGCAAGGCTAGAAGCAACTACCATTTAAGAAACAGGGTAGTGGGTGGTAGTCAGCCATCAGGTGTCTTTATAAAAGAAAATAAAATAGACACCAAGTATATACAAAAAAAGGAAGGAACTGGTGAAAATATAAATAAACATAAAGTCAAAAATATTACAAAAGCCCTTGAGCCAAATGTTGTACAAGAAGGAGAATTAAAAAGGCAAGAAACAACTACTCCTGTCCAAAAGATGGAAAGCAAAAAGTTACAATAACCAACTCTGAATGTACATATTGAGGAAAGTAATATCACTATTGATAAATCAAAGTACTCATATGTGAAATATACTCCAGTGGACATGGGTCATTGTTTATCCCAAATGACAGTAAAGGTACCATTTCTAGAGATGATGAAAATTAAATAACATAAGGAAAAGGTGTTGTCATTATTAAACAGTGTGCCCATAATAAAGGTCCAAAGTCCAGAGAATCTTGGCAAGAAACCAATTAACAAAGGGAAGGAAGTTGAGGTGTTAACATCTGAGATTCCTCAAATTTTATTGAATACAACTTCTTCCCCAAAGGTTGTTGACCCATTTTTTCTTTCACTAATAATTAATGGAAAGATGCTAAACAATTGTATGATTGATTCAAGAGCATCTAATACTATTATGTGAGTGGAAATCATGAGGTTAATGTGATTACAGTTTGATACTCCTCATGGGAGATGTCAAGCTACGGACTCTAGAGAGGTCCCTGTGATTGGTAACATTGAGGCTATGCCTTATAAATTAGCAGTTTGCCTAGATGTAGTGATGACTATGAATGTTCTTGTGGTTGACATACCACCACATTATGGCATGTTTCTCTCAAGAAAGTGGAGTGCTTCAATGGGAGGTAGTATACAAAGTGATTTATCATATGCTACTTTTAACATTGCTGGAGAAAATGTTAAGGTGTTAAGGGAGAGTAGAAGTCCACACATGATAGAAAGATTTGAAAATACTAACATTAATTGTTACATTGATATGGATATGGAGAATTTCAGGATACAAAAGAATGAATTTTATTATCAGGACGAAGAGGTTGATCCTCTAAACAGAGAGTTAATTGTACAAAGTGATGGATTGTGGAAAATGTACTTTGATGGAGCTTGCTCAAAAGAAGGATCAGGGGCATGTGTATTGCTAGTATCTCCATCAGGTACAAATTTTATGTATTCATTTCTATTAGCCTTCCAATGTACAAATAATACTGCAGAATATGAGGCTTTGTTTCTAGGACTTGAAATTGCTATCAAACATGGAATTAAATGTTTAAAGGTTTATGGTGATTCTGAGTTGGTGGTAGCTCAAGTTAGATCCAAATATGCAGTAAAGAATGATAGATTAAAAAGGTACAAGTATGCTATTTGGGATCAAATTGAAATTTTTGATGCTTTTGATATAAGTTGGATAGAAAGGTCAAAGAATATAATGGCTGATTTTTTAGCAAATGTTGCTTTAAAAACTGATGATTTGACCTTACATGGGGTGTCAATACTGGAAGTCAAGACAAGACCAGTTGTCCCAGACAACATATACAACTGGCAATTTTTTTAGGATGACCAAGATATTCTGAGGTTTATGCAATGTCTAGACCATTATGAGAATCAAAGTATAGATTGTAATACTTTTCTAGAAAGCAATGATGGAAGAGACTACATTTTGGGAAATGAGGTTGTCCAGTTAGGATCTAATCAGATTCCTAGGGGTTTGGTTGAGCTTGAAGGATTGTTTAGTAGTCAACAAAATGATTCAACAAAATTAAGCAATGCCAAGGTTGAGGATTTGGAGGAAATAAATTTAGGATCTGAAAATAGTCCTCAAATTATTTATATTGGAAAGGGTTTAGACTCTCATATAAGGATAAATTTGATCAAACTATTAAGAAGATATAAATATGTGTTTTCTTGGTCATATGAGGATTTGAAAGCCTATAGAGAGGATCTTTTTCAACATGAAATCCCATTAAAATCAGATGTGAAACCGTTTAGGCAAAAACAGAGGCCTATTAACCCCTTGTTGGCTCCTAAGATGCAACAAGAATTGATGAAATTAAAGAATGCTGGGATAATCCAGCCAATTAGGCATTCAACTTGGGTATCAAATTTGGTACCAGTCAGAAAGAAGAATGGTGATATCAGACTGTCTGTGGATTTCATAAATTTAAATATTGCTTCATTAAAAGATAATTATTCTTTGCCTAATATGGAAGCAATGTTGCACAAGGTGACTGGTTGTGAGTTGTTGTTTATGATGGATGGTTTCTCAGGATATAACCAAGTCTTAGTTAAAGAATTAGAATAGTACAAAACTGCATTTACCACTCCATGGGGAACCTAAGTTTATATCAGAATTCCATTTGGACTAATAAATGCAGGGGAAACTTTTCAAAGGGCCATGGATGTTGCTTTTAAAGAATTCATTGATTTATTTATGTTTATTTATTAGGATGATTTAACTGCATATTCTAAGAGAGCTGAGGATCACTGTGATCACTTAGGTAAGATTTTCAATAAAGCATTAGAATATGGTGTTTCACTGAATCCCAAGAAATGTCATTTTGCAGTGCAAGAGGGAAAGTTGCTTGGACACATAGTGTCTAAGGAGGGGGTAAGGATAGACCCTAAGAGAGTGGAAGCAATTCAGAAGGTTATTGCTCCAAAGAACCTAAAAAGAGTACAATATTTCATAGGAAAGATCAATTTTATCAGAAGGTTCATAGAAAACTTTGCAGAGATCGTTAAACCTATTGTAAAGTTGTTAAAGAAAGATGCCAAATTTATTTGGAATAAAGAATCCCAACAAGCATTTGAGAAAATAAAGAAAGTAGTACAGGAGGCTCTAGTTTTAAAATCTCCAGATTATACTAAGCCTTTTTCTTTTTTTTCATTTCCATCTTTTCATAAAATTGCTGCTATTTTACTACAAAAAGATGAATAAGGATTTGAACATCCAATAGATTTTTACAGTAAATCCCTACAAGTTGTAGAACTTAATTATGAGATAATGGAGAAGCAAGCTTATGATTTGGTAAAAGATGTGAAGTCTTTTAGGCCATATTTGGTTTGTGCTCAGATACAAGCATATGTTCCTCATTCAGCAGTAAAAGATATTCTTACACAGTCAGAGGTTACTAGTAAGAGATGTAAATGGATAACTAGAATTTGGGAATTTAACCTTGAGATCCATATTACAAAGTTGATAAGAGGTCAGGGTTTGGCAAAAATCATAACAGAAGAAAACTTGTATCTATTACAAATAAATCAGACAAGGATACATGATCAAACTACTACAAGCATAGAGAGGCAACCATTTTATACTAATATTGTTTTTTTCCTCAAAAATGCCAAATGTCTTGATCATATGTCAAAAAATCAGAAAAGAAATCTAAAATTGCAAACCCAAAGATATACTTTGATTCAAGGAGATTTATATTGGAAGGATAAGAAAGGTGTATTGCTATTTTGTCTAGATAAATACCAAGCTAAAAGAGTTTTATGTGAAATGCATGCTGGAGAATGTGGGGGTCATTTTTCTGCTAAGACTACTGCCCACAAGATTTTAAGGGTTGGGTACTATTGGCCCAGTTTATTCAAGGATACCTATGAATATGTCAGAAAGTGTGAACCTTGTCAAAGGTTCTCAAACAAGCTGAAATTTTTAGGAGCTCTGTTGTTGAACCCAGTAAGTACTAAAGCTCCTTTTACTATGTGGGGGATCAATTTCATTGGTGAATTTGAAGAGAAGTCTAGTGGGGGACATAGTTGGATACTTGTAGCCATAGATTATTTTACCAAGTGGATTGAAGCCATCCCTACAAAGAGAGAAACAAGAAAGATAGTCACTAAATTTCTCATGAAGAATATTATAACCATATTTGGTGTACCTGCTAAATTATTAATGGATAATGCCATGAGTTTTAGATCAGAAGAAATGACATATTTCTGTGAAAAATATGGGATTAAAATATCATATTCATCCACATATAATCCACAGGCTAATGGACAAGCTGAGTCTAGTAATAAGAGTATATTGAAAATACTAAAAAGAATTCTTGAAAAGAATAAAAGAGCATGGCATACTAAGTTAAAACTAGCACTTTGGGTAGATAAAATAATAGTTAAAAAAGCAACTGGCAAGTCTCCATTTGAGCTAGTGTATGGTCTATAGGCAAGAATGTCTATCAACAATTTATTACCAGTATATCAGTTTATACAAGAGGAACATTTAGATGTTTCTGACAATATGCCGAATAGAATGACTCCGTTGGTAGAATTGGATGAAGCAAGAAGAAATAGCCAAAAATAAAACCTTAAGTTACAACAGAAGATGAAGTACCTTTTTGACAAAAGGGCTACTGAAATAAAATTCCAATCTGGTGACCTAGTTCTTCAGTGGAATGCAAGAGCAGAAGATAAAAGAAAGCACAAGAAATTTGAATCATTATGGCTTGGACTATTTATTGTCTCACAGAACTTTGGAAAAGACTCTTACTTATTGAAGAATATGGATGGGGAAGATTTTGAGTTTCTTATGCATGGGCAATTCCTGAAGCCCTTTTTCAACTAAGAACCAAAGTTTATGCACAAGTAAGTATGTATCATATTATGAATACTTTCCTTCGGTTATGTAAATGTTGTAAATAGTTTCCCTTTTGTAATAGGTTAGTTGGAGTCCTCTTAATCTTTTGATCTAGTCTGCAACTAGAGATTCTGTGGTTCTTTGCCATAAACTATGTTTAGCCAATCCTCATATAGAGCCATTGTTGGTTGTATTCCTAGTTTTGTTAGTTTTCCCTAAAATTTTGTTGTCCTCCTGCCAATTTGTATCCTAAAATCAGAAAATCTATCCCAATTTGAATTATCCCTATGAAAATCTTGTGATCTTAGGTCAAAATCTAGACAAATAGTGAAAAACCCAAAATCCTAAGTTGTCTTCTATGTGAAAATGCAAAAAGGCCCTAAAATGTCAATTGAGTTTCTATTTTTGCATTACCTTTTTGAAAGACTTAAGTTATAAAAAGTCATGTTCTTTTTTAATGGTCGCCTAGTCACTTAAATCTAAAAGCATATTATGTTTCATCATGAGACTTGGTGATTAACTGTAGTCAGGATGTCTCAAACAAGAAAATAATATTATTTGTAAGTTATGAGACTTAGCGAAGTCTTTCATGTCACAAAGCCTCCCAATGAAGAAAACATGATCTGGCGACATGGAGACAAGAGGTTAAGTCACGATGTCACGTAGTGTATCCTATAGTTAGTAAATTATCATGAGACTTAGCGATTGTTTCAGTTGTGGGGTCTCCAGATTAGAAAACAGTTAGTGATAAGTTTAAATTCTTCTATCACCATGTCTCCAGTTAAAAATTCAGTTAAGTAAAAGGTTTAGAGACTTGGTGACAAACTGCAAATTGATTGAAATATATGGTGGTCGAGTAGTCGCTGGTCAAACATGGTAAGTCAGTATCTTTTCAGTGATTTAGAGACAAATAACTAAGATGAGACATGTGTCCACAATGAATAGAACAAAGTGTATCATCCATGTGGTCTCCCAAAAGGAAAAATATAATTTGGCGATTAAGAGACTAAAAGATGTAAAACTATGTATTTTAATATTGTCGTGTGGTCTCCAAATGATTTAAGGTTTTTAAAATATACTCAGTGACTTAGTGGAGTCATTAGATGTAGAATAAGATAAGATCAACGGTAGTCACTAATTCTCTATCAATTTCATATAAGTGTAAAATGTTCTCACGACAATGAGAATTAGCTTTAATCACATAGTCTGCAGATTAAAATTAAAAGATAAGGTTTCATGGGCTATGTCACAAAGTCTCTGAAGGAAATAGTAAAGAGAAGTTTTATTTAACGATTGGGCAACTAAGGGTAGTCGCGACATCTCATAAAGTGAAAAGAACATTCAGAGACTTAGCAATAACACCTTAAAAGATGAAAAGTAATCGTGGTCACGGGGTCTCTGAATAAACTCTGAGTTTGGCAATACTACTAGTCACTTGGATTCATTTGGTCATGTGATCACCAAAGGTTAATCATGGTTAGGCTAAGGTGAAAAATATCATATAGTCGCTAGATCTCTAGAAGAATTAAGTTAAGAGATTTGATCAGTGCCAGAGAGATAATGTATAGACGCTTGGTCACCAAATATGAAAAGTAATAAGGCGACAGTTGCTGACATGACAATATAGAGATTCATCATCCAATAAAAAAATTGGAGATTAATTGCTGTGTGAAAAAGGTCACTGAGATGTCTGGTGAAGAACCAATCATATCAAAACATGTCATTTTGTTCAAATTTTATAAGGGTTTTTTTGAAAATGCACTCATATGAATTTGATTACCTATCACATTCATGAGCTATGGCTAGGAATTCAATTAATACCACAAGCATGTAAACTTGAAGGTGAAATGATTGATTCTTCAATGATGAGCTAAGTACTTTGAAAAGTTACCATAAAGGGATGATCTCAGGTTTATTTTCATTTATCATACATCTAGAATTTTAGAGCAGAGAATTTGCTAGGTTTTTTGTGTCTGGGAAGCAAGAATTGATCAATTTCAAGGTGATTCTCTAGTTTTCAAAGTTCTTGAATTGTTTTCAATGTACAGAGAAGAGTAAGGAGTCTTGAGAGAAGATTTGTTTCAATATCGGTGAAAGAGAAGTGAAAACAGAACAAAATGAGTAAAGCAGTCAGTGTGGCTTCTACCAGTGGGAAGAGTGATGAAGTAGATTAAGATGCCAAGGGGAAAAGGAATTTCTCTGATGAATTTTTGAAGCTGTTACCTGCGTCTACACAGAACAAGAGAGAAAATGCCAACATATTAGCATATGAATACTGTGAAATCAGAGATTCCCATACACCAGGTTCTACTGGTTTTTCTCTCTATAACTATTTTTATAATAATGCTGATAAGGCCATCCCAATATAAAACCCTTGGACTAGTGGTTTGGCTAGGTTAATTTTTCTTGATATCTTTGTAGATGTAGACTTGTTTCTAGGAATAGCAAACCATTATGACTCCTTGTCTAGAACAATTAAAAAGAATGATGGTACTGCCTTGTTAATTCTGAATAGGAATTCATTTATGCAAGATTTTGGTTTATATAGTACCATGTCCACTAAGATTAATATTAAAAGATAGGAGGAAAGGTATAGGTTACAGCCTGGGGTTGCTAGGAGCCAATTGCAAAAACATATCCTTAAGGAGGTTAGAAACCACATTGACCCTTTACCAATAACTGCACCCTATTGTTTCAAAGATTTACATTTTTATATGAAGTACATTGCATGTGCCTTGTGTAGAGTGTTGGGTAAAGATGGAGGAGCTAAGAAGATAAATTTTGGGATTTTGGTGATGGTATTAGATTTACAAGATGTGCATTTTAGTACTAGCTATGATTACATACAATACATCATTGATAGAATGCATGAGGGGTTTGTAGCTGAATAGAAGAAGGATAAAGATCTTAAGTTTTTACATTATTCTATCCTGACGCATTTATTATTGCATTTCAATTATGGTATCATGAATGTAAACAATTTGAACCCCCAGAGGATCTTTCACTACCGGCCCAATCCTATCCAATTTTGGGTTACGATATGGAATTTCACCTCCAAGGATTATGACTTTTGTGGATTTGAGAACTGGATTGTCTACCCTTTGATGGAGAGTTTGGGTATTAGCAAGACTAGACTCCCAGTGAAGGTGCTACAATTGCTAAGACCCTATGAATATTTTGATAAGTGGGAAGGTGACCACAATTGGGGAGACTTATTTTTAGAAGAAAATTTCACTATGATCAGAGTGTATGGATGCACACATCCTCCCCATGTCCTACCATGTCATGTGCCATCAAGAGTTTCAGCTATGGAATTTATTTGGCAGCTTTTGTTAACAGACAATGAGCACTTTGCACCACACAGGAAGGGGACATTAACCCCTAGGCAATTCAAGATTTTTTAGTTTACAATTGGCAAAGGTGCTATTGATTTAGTAAGTAGATGGTTGGAAGGCCATAAGATGGGAGCATCATTATATAGGTATATTGATCTAGAGGGATTTATTGCAAGAGCTAAGAAACTCCAAACTCCTACCATACCGAACACATATGTGCATGGTCTTTGTGTGGAGTAGGATGCTACTAGGAACATAATGGATGAGGATGAAGTGAGAAATAGATTAGAGAGAATTCAAGAATTGTTGAATTTAGAGAAGAAAATAAAAATAAATGGATTATCATTTGGAGGTTTTTATCTTGACCTACCATATTTTGATAAAACTAAAGATTGATAGATAATTTTTTACACACGTTGTGAGCAATTAGATAGAGTTCTAGATATGAAGAAAGGGGGAAAAGAACCTGAATATTTAGAATCTAAATATGAGAGTGAGAGTGATGAAGAATATGTCCATCCACCTCAAATAGATCAACCACAATAGAATGTTGCAGAAGCAATTCAGATACAGGGGGAACAGGGACACATTATAGATTTTATTAAAGTTTCTCAACCTGATGATGTAGATGAGCCTACTACCAAGAGGAAAAAAGTTGATCTTGTTCAGACCTTTTATGACCCAATGTACATAAGGAAAGAGAGAAAAGGTGATAGAGTAAGTTCTCTAGTTCCTGGAAATAGATTATATGATCATAATTTGAGAAAAGAGATCAGAAAAGGAAAGAAACAGCAGCAAGAAGTAGAGGAAAACATAGAGTTTCCTCTCAAAGCATGTATTGATGAACGATTGCTTCACCAACAATAGTTTTTAAGTGATGATAAATTCATAAAAACTAATGAGTTTAAGGATTTCCCTAGATGACATAAAAAGGAATAGATCAGAGAATAGTTGAAATCATAGGGTGAAGAAGCAGTAACAAATGAGGCTCTTCTAGCTTTACAATCATATGATCCTGAAAGTGAGGATGTTTCTCTTGATGAGGCTAGAAAAATGGTTTTGAACAGTGCAATTTTGCTTTCTGAAGGCTGGGATTTAGCCTCAACATTCATAATAGACCAAATTAGAAAAAAACCAGATCTAGAAATGGCAAGTGAGATGCAAATGGGTGACATGATCAAAGGATTTGGGTATAGTCCAAAATCCCAAGCATTTTCCATCTAGAATTTGTGTCCTAAAGACCAGAAGCCTCAACTTTTGAACATTCAAGAGAGCATGGTTGGAAACCAGATGGTATGGACAGTACAAAACATAGGAGATCTTGAGATTTACCAAATAATGACACATTGGGCACACCTAAATGAAGACAAGACAAAGCTATTGTCTGAGAAATATGGTGTCTTAATTGAGGAGGCTAGTGCCCTAGCCAAAGATAGAGAATTGTGTCATATCATGAAATATCAGTAGGATAATGTAATTGCTGAAATGACTAAGCAATTGCAAGAAAAGCCAGAAGTTGTATATGTACCCTCAGTGCACCCTCTACAAATAGAAGAAAAGGTTGAAGCAAGGGAAGAGGTAAAAATAGAGGATGTGGCAAAAAGGGATAAAGAAGTGTCCATAAATGTATTGTCTTCAGCATAGGATTGATATATTGAAAGATAAAATAGATATGATCTTGAATGCATATAATAAATTACCCATTTTGCATGCTGAGGTAATAGGGTATATCTCTATTTTGAACCCTTTGTAGCATGGTCTCATAGGATATAGTTGTTTGACAAATTAGCCTCTTTGTAGCAACACAGGCCAGATTTGCTAGAAATTGTGTTAGAGGTTGAAGATGAGATCAAGAAAGTTAATGTTACTTTACCTTTCTTTAAGGGTAAATTGACTCAGATAGAGGTAAAAATGAGCTTATTTTCACTTAATTTCAATAGATTTATTCCTCCATTGAAAGGAGAAGATGATCAGATTAAGGCCTTGGAGGCCTGGAGAAATGAATTTGATAGAAGAATGCCTAGTAATGAGGCATTTTTCACAAATTCTAATCTAGATTTGGATGGTTTTAATAAAATTTTGGATGAGTCTTTTAAGGTAGAAACTGACATAAATAAATTCTTAGTTGATGTCAAAAGAATTACTGATGTCAGATGGGAAAGGCAGAAAGGACAACTACAAAGTATTCAGAGTTTCAAATGGCGTGTAGAGGATGATGTGACATCTTGGGATTTGATGACAAAACCAAAGAAGAAGCCTGTTGAAATAGAGGAAGAGGTCATGGATGAAGAATAGAGAGGAACACTTGGTGCCTGATCATTGAGCATAAGGAGGTTAGTAATTGTGAAAGACAAGTGTAGGTTAGCCTTAAATGGCGGTCACTTGATCTCAGTGCAAATATTAGATACTATCCTGAACTTTGTTAGACAAAGGCACTAGAATTTAGATAAAGACAAAAGAAGATCAGATTTCATCCCCTATTCTTGTCTTCCCACCGCTTAACATTCTTGTTTCTTGTCTTTTATGTACTTTTAGGGTTAGGTTCCTTAAACCATCCAAAGCTTGTTGCATCCTAACTTTAAGGATGCCAAGATGGTTTAAGACCTATAAATAGATCAAATTGTAATGTTTTTAAGAGAGAAGAAATATAATTGTAAGATAGAATTCTAGATTCCAGTCTATGTTTTTTGAGCTTTTAGCCTTTATATGTATTTGAAGCAGAAATATATGAATAAAAATACAGTGCAACTTTACTCTATATTGTTGTTGTCTCTTTACTTATTGTTTGTACTCTTTTATGTTTAATTTGTAAGGCATGTTAAACATATTAGCTACAAGGTAGTTATTTGATTATTTACAAGCTTCTTCTAAAGGGAGAATTAAACTTTGTGAGTAGTTTCAGGGAGTACAGCAGTGATTGAGGATTTGATATAATATTGTAGAAATGAAAGGATAGTTTGCATCAAATTTTATCTGAGTTGCATGTAGGTTGTAAGGCATCCTACAGTATGCTTGTTTATATATCTCTGTGGATTTATATCTATTGATTCTATTTCCCAAGGATAAGCACTTGTCTAGAATTTTTCAAGTGATTCATCATCATCCAAATATTCAATATTATTCAAAATCAATTACCTTCAGAGTATATATGTAAAATCAATTGTATTCATAGTTATTAAAATTGGAGTTTGTTGATTTCTTAAAGAGAAAATCAAACAGGTTATCCCTCCTAAAGTAAAAGAAAGAATGATGAAAGTCCTTGTCTCATTGGTTTATGTTATTAAGACCATATCCTAGCTTGTAGTACTCTGTTTCAAACGAATTATTGCAAGCTCCAAGGTATTTTATAAGTTATTACAGTGAGGTCTCAAGTAAGTAACCAGTGAATGAATTAGTCCACCAAATACATAGGCTGAAGAATCAATAATCTTTTAATAGGTAATACCTGCCTGAGTCTGTGGAACTCAAAAATGAAGGAGGTGATAATAGATATCCCCAGTGTTATCAAATACCTCAACAATTAGCCTTTATCTTGTCAAAAGGGAGTTTGCATTCAATTATAATCAATATACTGTCATCTTAAGGTTGTGGTGCAAGAAAAAGAGCTAACACACGGGACAGCTCCAGAGCTAGGTTGTAAACCTTTGCTAGAGTATCCCCATCATTAGAAGTGGTGGTTCTCCAAAGGAGAGGGGAAACAATGGGGTCTAGGGCATTTAGATATGTCTGGATGGTTACGTTAGTGGATGGGAAGAAGGGGCTCATTCGGTTCCTTCCTAATGGAAATAAACTGGTTGTGCGACCACACCAGGTCTATGTGAATGCGGAAGGCCATCAGGAAGGCATCTTCCATAACCTGCCAATTGTTGATGAAGTTGGTCGACATGTTGAGGTACCATTTTAATTCATTCTATCCTAAGGATAGAGGGAACATCTGGGCTACAACATCTTGATGTTGTATCTGGTGTCGGTTCATGGAATCCTTATAGGCCTAGAGTTGTTCTTCTATGGTTCGTGGGTCTAGATGCTCATATTTGGGATAGATCTTCTCTAGATGCGGAGGAAGATCATTGGTGGCACCGGGGAACTATCCCATTGTAGACACAGTGTTACCAAAGTAATTTTCCATTGGGGCTGTTTGATTTTTGTTGGGTTGAATGTTGGTCCTCGGGATTATCTAAGGAAGTTGGGTATTCTAGTGTGTAGTGAATCCCCAGATAAATTTGGCTGGTTTTTTGGGTCCTACTATTTTGGACAGGAGGTCTGAGTTCTATGAACTCTCCAGGATTAAGGGCTGATCACAAGATTCTGTCAAAACTTAAGGGTGAAGATGACCCTATTTCACAAAAATTCTAGGTCCTAAAACTACTGCTTGGGGAACCCTCGGGTGGTATAAAATCAAAATCTTCCAAGGGAGACAAGCTCATGCCCTCCTTCTAGTGCCAATTTCTGTTGATGGGACTTTGTGACCAGTTTTTCCAACAGTGATAATTTGTCACTCGGTACTGGTGTATAGGCCAACTACACCTGTAAAGGTTTTTTAGAGAATAAATTCTCCTAGCCTTCAAGCACCTGGCTATTAGGTCTTGATGGTGCAGGAAAGCTAAGTTGGGAAGGTGACTATTTGTGTGAGGGGATAGCAGGTTTTACTCATCTTCTTTGAGGATTTCAGTAATGGGTTGAGGTTTCCTGCAAGCATGTTATGTTTACCAAATAAATTGCAAAATATAGACCAGAGCTAGAGTTTATTACTTCTACTTATAGTTATGCAACATATTTAAAATATCACCATTGCTCCAATGTAAGAACTATAATAAATACTAAATATATATAGAACCAGTGATTCATACATATCCAATAGTAAGAGGAAATGAGATCATTAATCTAAACAAAATATTAGAGCAAAGGACATTAGAAACATATAGCACAAAATGGCATCACTAATTGCAGAGATCGTAACAACACATAACACATAGCCATAAGATGTCCTTCCTTCTTCATTAACTCAAATGGTTTGAGCATCATAGGTGAATACATCCATGGCTCTAGGGGAGAATCTAAACTACTAAGAACTATTGAGAATTGAGCTCTTGAAACAACTGGAAATGAAAAGCTATCTTCTATTACTTGCTAGACTGCAAAAACAACAATTTTTCTGACCCTTGTTACGAGGTCAGACTTCTTATTTATCCACATAGTTTTCCCTAAAATTAACCTAATCTAACTATACACTCAACATATAAAATACATTATCCGGTGGCCGGTACTACTTGCACCACTTACAATCACCTCAAAAAGAGCAGAGGTCTGACAAGATAGAGGAAGAAGACAAGAAGAGAAATATGGAAGAATCAGCATAGAGAAGAGTGTCAGTGTATTTACAGAGGAAATATGATCTTCCCAGTATCCAAGGAAACATGCCTCATAAATGCAAATTGTGGCTCACTATCTTCGATGTGCATTAGGAAGTTAATACAGGAGCGGCACCTTGGGAGAATCACCTGTGAGATCCATCCCTCCATCTGACATTCCTTATCAGGATCGCCTACTTTCTGACCCCCTTATTAACTACTTGACAATGACCAGTCAGCTCTGGGGAACCTGGACGTGGATCACTACGAAAGAATAAAAAACTTTAGACCTAGAATACCAGAGTTCTGGAGCTTACACTCAAAGAATAATGAATTTAAAAACTTGTACCGTGCTAGTGAAAATCTTCAAAGACTAAAGAACCTTACTGCGCCTTGTATGTTTTGAACATTTCTAAAAGTTGGGGAATTCCCTCTTCATCAATGTCCTTGATGCATGCCTGGTCAAACTTGGCCACCTCCAATTGCTCACCCATATCTAGGGTGTTTCTGTTAAATTCTTTCGCCATCTTTTCTGCATCATGGGCCTAGAGCATCATTCAAGATAAGTGTCACATTTTTGCTCTGTCAAAATCTGCTGGGGATCGATACTGTAACTCCATCAATTCATCAAACTTCCCCACAACATAGTCCACTAGAGTACATGTATCTATACTGGAGGGATCGACACCTGAAAGCCTGACAAAAGCCTTATATAAATTCAAAGAATATTCTACTCCTGGGACTTCATCTTTCAAGGCTGCTACCAGTTGCTTATTGATCTCCAATTTGAGATCAAGTCTAGAGTGTTGGACCTAGATAAAATTGAGACTCATCCTCCAAAATACCCATCTCTTTGATAGGTTCCTCCCTGAGATTCATGAGTTCTCCAAAATTTCTCATCCATGCTTCATACTATTTAGTTTCTCCCTCCCATAGATAAATGGTGCCTTTAACCTAGTGCAAGATGTTACCAGCCATATGAAGGTCTAGGAGGAGTGTTGTTAATAAATGTCAGACATTTCCAACCTGCTCAGCTACCCAATCATCCACTACCTTCACTTTCTTCTTCATGTTCATCAGTGTGTCAATGTCACCCTATGGGAGTGGTGTTCCAGATGTAGAAGCTTCTAGAGGAATTATAGTTAATGGTTGCGCTAGCTCTATTAGAAGCCCAAGGAGATTTGCATTCTTTTCCTTTTCCTCTTTCATTTCTGGGCTTGTTTTTCATATCGAGCCTCAATTGCTCAACTAGCCTCTTTTAGCAGGTCCAATTCACCCTTCTTGTCTCTCTTCCCCAGAGGTACCTATGTAATTGTATATTCTGTAGAACTTATCATTACCTCCTCTTTGTCTAGGGGAGGAGTCACAATGACCATGACTATATCTCCACTTGGACTAGTCTGAAAGGAATGGAGGGTCTAGGCCTTCTTCAACTTGGGAATGCCTTAACTCTGGGCCATCATCTCAGCCAGGGAGAGTTGGAATTTTTCTGCCACTAGGGCCTTTCTCTTCTTTGAATCCACCAATGAATGTGGTGTTGGGGGTGGTCTTTCTTCTAGGGCCTGATTGTTTGGGTCTTCTCTGGGGTTCTATTGTTCATCCCCAACATTTATAGTCTCTTTAGACTCTTTCTCTTTCTTCCCAAGATCACCTACACCATCCACCTTATTGGTATTAGTATCCATTGTCTTAGTGTTCCTGTCCTTAGTAACAGTAGTGGGATCAACATCCATATTTCTGGGGTTCTCCCCCTCATTCTGCTAATGATGCTGCTCTTCTCTGGCATCCTCTATTGAGACATTCTCCTCCATTAGGCTATCTTCTAGAGGTGGTGAAGGCTTTCAAACTGGATCTGACTATAGTTTTATAGGGATCACCTTGCCAAATGTTACCACTTGGGGTGAAGGACTACCCTGGGTGTTCGAAGGGATCTGGAGCATGGTGGCTACGGTTATGGTTACTCTCAAAGGTCTGGTTCCTTCAGCCAAAGTCGGCTGCTCATCTTGCACTTGCCTCTTTTCTCCTATCTCGGTCCCTAGGACTGGTATCTCTTGAACATAAGGGATGTCCATCTATTATTTCTCATTTTCCTTTTCTTCCCGGACATCTTGTTCCTTGGAAACTTCCTTTTCTGGTATCTCCTCTTTATCATGGATTGTTTCTACTTTTTGCGCGGCGATCTCCTCCACCGCTTTTCCTATCTCTTCCTGTAAATTTAAAACTTCATCAGTACCAAAGATGTCATCAAAATCATCGTGTGGAGGGGAGGTCTCTATGGGATTCTCTGGTTTAGGGGAGTCTAGGATAACCTCCACATGGGGGATGTCTGGCATCCCAGGATCTGTATCTACTCTTGGTTGAGGGATATTTATTCTTTGCTTCTTTCTCCTTGTCACGAGTGGGGGTCTGGCATCCAAAATGGCCGCACTTTCATCATCCACTCCCATCCCTGCTACCCAAACCATAATTTCTACAATTTAAGGGTAGCCAAAAGGGAGGGAAGATTCTGCCAGAGTAATTGGGAGGCCAAGTCAAGTGCCTATTACTTCCTTCAGCTAATGGGATGCCACCAGCTGAAGGTGCACATATTCCATAAATGGAACTGAAACTGTAGATGGAACCTGGGTTGGGGTATCATCTTTTCTTTTTTCCTTTGTCCCCACCTTGCCCAGAGGTTATTGATCTAGAAGAAGATACCTGCAAAAATGGGCCAACTCTACGGGTGCTCTTTGGACATACCTTGAAAAAATATGCATGACTGTATTCAATCACATCATTGGTGATGTCCTCAATTGCTGGGATTTTTGGGGTGTCCCAATCCACCAGAGGGAGAGTCATCTTTTCCACTCCCTAAGCCTTGTATTGTGGGTCTTCTATGGACTCAGTATCTGAAAAGTCCTTTGGAGAGGTCCAAACCTTAAGACGCTTCATCATACCTTTTTTCATTCTGACAAAGTGTCGATTCTAGATATCTAAATTATCCGAGTAGTCTACCCAAAAATCCTCCATGGGAGGCTCATGGGGTTCTGACACCCAGGGCAGTGCTAAAGTTATCTTATCAAGTGGATCAAAGTTCTTCCGTGCTAAGTAAAATTATGCTAGCCCTAGACATTTTAATTCGTTATCGGCTTCTTTCACCATTACAAGGCTGCAAGTGTAGTTCCCACAGTTGATTGGGAAAGGAATGTTGGTGACCTTCTTGAGGCTAAAAAGAGTGTGGAGCTCCAGGATCTTCATGAAATACTCCAAAAGAATAATCCTGTCCCCACAATGCTTGGGCAATAGGTAGGGTTTTCAAAATAATTCGCTCATCTGAATGTAATAATATTGTTGAAATTGGATGAAGTAATGGCCATAAGAACTAACTAGAGTTATTGCCTCCTTTAAAGCCAGTAACCAGCATCCTGAGTGGGTGTAAGAATGTTATAGTAAATGAAGGCATTGTTTACTCTGCAAAAATTGGGGAAACTGGTTTCCCATTGAATTTGTGGGAAATGGTCCCACAAAGCATTCTGGTCCTTGCCAGTCTCGAGGATGCCAACAGTGAGTAAACCCTGGGTTATGGGTCATTATTGTGCTAGTGCCCACAAAACATATGAATTCATGTGGAACTTTGAGGTCTTGGTGACCTTGAAAAGCTAGAAGTCCACATGATTGGAAATAATAGTTGCCCAATCAAAAGTCTATTCGACGGTGGTGATGCCGAACAGGAAGTAATACATCCATTCCAAAAATTCTCGAGCATGAGATTTTCTGAAGACCCTACATAAGGAAATGATCCCCATTTGTTTTCTTTCCTTGAATTCAGTGCAGGGGATCTCCAAATTCATCTTTTTATAATCTTTCCTTGGGGTATTGAGCAAGTTGGTATTGAGGTGTTGCCAGGCCATTTGCGGAACCTTTTCAAACTCTTTTAATGCCAAGGCTTGGGTGATAACAATAGAGTTGGAGAAATGGGGGATCCCTAGTCCCGAACTGAATGTTGTAGCATCCAGAGATACTAAGGGCATTGGGTATCCTGAGGGAAGAGGACTGGTAAGCATGATAGCCTGGATGACTATGTTGTAGTGTTTTACCAATATAAGAATAAGCTCCAGAGCTTGCACAGAGCAGGGGAAGTAAGTGTCTTTGAGGATTTTGGAGGCTGCCACATTTAGTGCCATTTGATCTCCGGTCATGTGTTGAATAAACATCATTTTTACCAAGGCATGCAATTTGTCCCATGCTCTGACACTTGTGTTGGTGATCATTTGTAGCTTGGAATCTACTTTAGATCTTAGAATAGTTCCTTCCTTCAAATATTTTGCAGTTAGTGGAAGCTTTTCTAAGGCCTTCTCGGCCTTGATCCTGGAAGCTACGCTGGTTGAAGTGGTTGGGAGTTCTGGACTCTCGGGAGGAGAAGATGCTTCAAACATGATGGATCTGTGAATTTATCAGCAACCTGCAAAACTGGACAACTGTCAATATGGATAAAACACAATAGAATTTTGGGTCCCAGAGATTTCATCACCACCTCACATCTATTCTTGGAAAGGTGTTAGTTTGCATCAAGCCCTAAAAATATGTTAAACGAAATGACGTGTTTGGAATTTGATCAATTCACAGGGGCTCCATGGATTCAAGCTCATGTGGTGATTGAAGCAAAGGTTGAAGGGGAACATGGGACCCGAAGTCCAGAAAATTGACCGTTATTGACATGACCGGTAATTAGCTGTACTAGGCTAATATGGGGTGTCATGTGGTCATGCAATAAAGAGAGTAATGAAATTAAAGGTGATAGATTTCCTAACATGCAAGGAAATGAATGCCACTTGGGCTAGTTTTGAATGCTCATGCATTGGGAATTAAACCCGTCATCAGAGTGGAGATGATGGAGGAGAGAGAAAGCCTACAAACTTGACCAGGCAAGGTGCCGAGTTTGAATTCATAGGAACCAGGTGGGTGAGCTGAACATCTAACCACATGGAGAGGGGCATGGTGAGCTTTCCACCAAATGGTGGGGAATATACAAAAATGCATAGAATTTACATGCATACACAAATTATAAACACTTATGCACAGAGGGTTGAAGAACAATTTATAGACTGACCTAAACATGAACTTACTTATAGCTACTTACAAACTAATAGAAATTTACAACATCTACAAAAAATGTACAAGAATTACATTGTTTACAACTGCACAAAGGGGGACAACCCTCTAGCAGAGCCATCGCACCAATGGGAAGTGACGACAAAGAACATAATAGAAAATAGAGACATAAAAGAAAAAGGAAAGAAACCCAAAACAAAACTAGAAAGAAAAGAGGAGGAACCAGAAGGGCTTACCTTAGAAATGAGAGATGCGAGAGGAATAGCATGGGAGGTTCTCTGCAAATGAACGGCTTTGAATTACCATGAACACACAACTTCTAGTCACTATCAGACACTATTTAAGTTTTTGGGAACAAATCACACTTAGCTATTGTTGAAATTTCTCTAAACACTTTGAATCGCTCTAGGGTAATTTTTTCATGGTGAATGTAACAATGACTGTTGAAACTCTATTTATAACCTTCAGGGTGAAACTTACCATTCCTCCTCCCATAAATCCTGAGAAAAGGCAAACCTCCAGACTCTGAGCCCGAGGATCCTTTGTAATCATACCCTCTAACTAAAGATGGAATAATGGAAAAGAATCCCGAAGTCCATAAATCTGGTCAGCACAAATAAAATAAAAACACTCTAGGACCGGGTCCTAGAGGAAGAGAAACCAAGAAGAAAAGAAAACAAACGACCCGCGTGAAAGTAAAGGCCGGAAGAAAAAAAAAAGAAAAGAGACAAGGGAAAAGAAAAAAAAGGGGGACCCAACATTTTTCCAACAAAAATGTTTGGATAGGTATGCATGGCATAACAATATGCTTTTCCCAAGTCATTTTCTATTTCTCATTGATCTTTGTTCCCAAGTTGTTGTTGTTGCTCAGTTTGTTGCTTCTGAGTTGTTTATCCTGATTTGGCCAACTTCTACATTTAAATTCCATGGTGTAATTTATGTGAGGTTTCTCATTAGGATTTATGTGGACCTAAATCTAGGTCTCTCTTATAGATTTGAGTGTCAACCTCTTTAGGGGAATCTTGTATATATTTGTTTCTATGTTCTTAGTTTAGGGGTATGAGTTCGGACAAGATAGTAGAATTGGATAGAAGATTAATTGTTGAGATATTGAATGGCGGGTCTGTGACCTTGCGTGTACGAAGATAATTTATGTAATTCATTGAATGTATATGACCGAAATCGCGAGGGCCTTATAGCTTGGCATGTAATGATTTTGATCAATTAATGAAATATATGATATCGGTTGCTCCTTCTCTCACTGTGTGTTTTGTCTTCCACATTGTTGTGTCTGCAGGCTCATTTGGTACTTGGGAGATCCTTTGACCCCACTTTCTATCCCTACTTGCATCATTAAAAGCAGTCATCCCCAAAGTGGTGGTGACTAAGTTGTGCTGAGAATCTTCACTTCCTAGAGTAGTCCTTCAGGATTGCGCAAAATTGTACTTGCATGCATGTGGGAAGACCTTGTAATGATGGTATAAGAGACTCTTCATGGTTTATAAAGGAGGATAATTACAACCTAGTTAAGTAGAAAGGTACCTTTTTAGAGCCATTCTTACAAGAAAAATTTGAATCTAGGTAGATTGTTTGGAATAATTTCTTGTACAAGACCCATGAAATTGTTCGAGAACATACACTTGGTGTTTTTTAGGAGTAAGATATAAATTTTATGTCTGTGTTGTGTTTGTGTCTTTACTTTCAAGAAATAATTCCATCCTACATATCTGATCACAGACTTAAAAAATTTAAAACCTTAAAAACTATGAAAAACCAACTTGATCAGGAAAGTGACGCGTATAGAAGGTTAAATAATGCCTGCAATCATTTCTGTCATGCCTATAAACTAAATTTATGCCTGTAAGTATTGAAACAATGGCTAAATAACTAGAAAGTGATGCCTGCAAGTTTTTAAATAATGCCTATAAACAGCCAAATAACGTCTATAAACTGCAAACTGTAACGTACAACAATTCCAGTTACCGCCTACAAAGTGCAAAGTCACGTGTACACTAAACTGAAGTGACTCCCAAAAACAAAGAAAGGTAGACATGGGGCATTTCATGAGGGTTTGGAAATATTTTGAATCATATTTGGATACCCTTTTCAGAGTTATTCCTTGTGAGTGAAATAAATAGATCAGATTCTTCAAATATGTATAATGATGAATCTATTTTAGAAACAAATCAATCTATGGTGGAGAATAATTATCAAAATCAAGATCAAAATCTCCATAGGACTCAATACAATGAAGCCTAAAGATGAAATATTGGAGGCATCCCATGATCCCATGTTTATGGAAACAATGCACTTAATTTTGAAGAGGGATAAAGAAGCATATTTCTTAAAGTTAGCTCAATCAGGAGTTACACTTCCTCATAATTATGACACATCAACCTTAAATAAGGATGAGGAAAAATAAAAGGATACATCATGTAAAAATCCATCATTAAGATCAATCTGTCCTTTTCTTTATGAACATGAGCCATCCATAGCTTCATCTTCTTCAAGAAAAGAAGCATTTAAGTGCAACAAACCTACCTTGGATCAAGAGAAATTTCATGACCATCCTATTTGTGGTCAAGAGAATAAAGAGAAAGGTACCAATCTCAAGCAAGACCTAATGCACAAACCTCTATCTAGCATGGTTCCTCCCATATCCTTTACTTCTTTCATCATTCGTCCATCTCACAAAGATTCACAACTATGCAAAATTCATCCATCAAAGAGTGATCCTAATGATGATACTTTCCATGTTGACTATGTCTACCCTCAAGGGCTACCTCTAAAAGAAATCGAAGCTAACTTACATCTTGCTGCAAATCATTTCACTGCTTCAAAATTCTTAGAACCTAAGCTATCATGTGCATCAATGCCTATTCAAAAGGATTCTCCATCATTCCTCCAAACATTCCCCATGCATATCCAAAAATCTACCTCATCCTTAGAAGTGGCTCCATGTTAAGAGAATAATCCAAATAGAAAAGAAAAAAATATCAATAAGGATCACGATAAAGATTCTATACAATCCCCTCCCATATTTAATGAACATCCCATATCCATAGAATATTGTGATGATCCCCTTGCACCCTTTCATTTCTTCCAAGAAGATATCCCTCCACTTCAAGAGCTACATACCTCTCCACTTCCCAAGAAAGATCAATATATCCCTTCCACCATTTCCATTGAACATATTGAAAATCAAGAGCAAAGCACCCTCTCTCCACCATCCAAAGATCCTTGTCAAGATCAAAGTACCCCATCAACTCCTTGTCATGATCCTCTATATTCACCTCAAGAAACCATCATTCCTCTAGATCCCTTGCATGATAATAAATTCCTTCAAATCACAGTTGATCCTATCAAAGTCTTTCATATGAAATTTATTCATGAGCCTATTGGTATAAAGATAGATCTTAAAGATGAGAACCTTGACAATGCAGCTCATTCCAAAGATTTTTATATCCCTTTCACACCTTATCTCCCTCCATTCAAATGCAACCATATGCCTTCACCATCCTCCAAATCAATTTTGGGTTCCTATGTCCCAAAGTTAAAGCATTCATACCTTCCATCCATATTGGGTCCTTATATTCCTCCATCACTCATGCCTGCCATCCTTAGCTCTCCATTTACTTACCCTACCATGTATCAAGATCAATGAAGACACACATTCTTGAAGAGTGTTCAAATACCAATCCATATGAAGCCTCCATATTCTTCCTATTCACCCATAATTCCTAAATCGTTTTGAAGCAATTTGGATGTGCAACATAAAAACCAGAAATCCAAGAATCCACATGTGTATAAAAATTTCCATGTCCCATCTAATTGACATGTGAATAAAAATAAAAAAGAAATATCCAAAAGGCTGCAAAGGTCCACAAAGAAAAATTAAATATCCAAAAGGCCGCAAAGTTCCACAAAGAAAAATGAAATATCCAAAAGGCCGCAAAGGTCCACCAAGAAAAAAGAAAAATGAAAGAAAATGTGGGTTCCTAAATCCATCATTAAAGAAATGCATTCTAAAGCATCACAAAAGAAAGAAAAATCAAAGACTATGTGGATTCCTAAGTCACTTTTGAAAGGCTTGCATGCAAACAAAAAAACAAAGTTGACATTCAAGCTTCCAAAGGTTTCCATTCCGTCTCCTTCTAAACATTTTCCACTTTCCAAGTCTACTTTGGGTTCCTACATCGCAAAATCCACTATCTTAGCTACATCCTCACCTCCTTCATCCATTGTTACTCCATAATTCCATAACTCTTCAAAGTGTGTGTCAAATTTTATCTTGCCAACATTTCCAACCACAACATACCTTCTTCTTATCCTCACATTCATTATCCAACTCATACTTTCTATCTTTCCATCCCTCTTCTCCAATCTATAGCATAAAACCTTTACCACCATCTACCCTTATCCTCCATATGTGTCATTTATCATCACCTTATCAATATGCATCCTAGCCATAATCATGGTTTATTATAGCATATCTTTCAAAAGATCATTTTCCAAAGATCTAGATGTTGGCAAAATTTTGAAAAATACAAACAGGAAAAAAAAATGGAAAAAGAGAAAAGTGCCTTGGTGACAACTTGGTAAATGGGTGCCTTGGTAGCAAAAGAAAAGAGAAATTAATATTTCCTATGGTGAAAACCACTTTTTGTGGTACCTTGGACAAGTACCATGATGAAAACCTAGAAAATAAGCATCATACATAATTCCTCCTCTTGCACTCTAAACTTGGGGGCATGTTTCATCCATGTTATCCTCCATCTTCCCTATCCAACCATTTGTCTCACTCACATCCATATTCATTCTTTCACCTTTGATCTTAACAAGGTTGAACATATCCATGAGCATCAAGTATATGGACATCCATTATCTTTCCTATCATGATCTTTCTTATCCCAAATCTACCTTCATTATTCCTTGATAGTCTTTCCATAATCCCAAATAATCCCCTCATAGCCGCCATCATCCCTTTATCCTTATTGTGCTATCCTATCCATATCTTATCCAAATTGAACATTGGTATTGATCAAATTTAAGAACATAAAATGCAAAAATTTGTTTTCAAAAACTTCTTGACATGTCCACTCTTTTGGACTACCCACTTTTAGGACATCAATTCATTATCCTATATTCTATGTAGCACTATATCAGTGGCTTTCATTGCTTATCTAAAACATGATTCACATTGCTATATAATTTTTCCTTAGCTTGGGTAATCTTGAGGAGATGGTCCTATAGGTCACAGTCACTACACATGATTCATCTAGCATTTCCTATCCATGATGCAAGGAAGGAAAGTAAGAGGGGCGTGAGGCTCACCCAACTACCAAACCATCTTGCAGACACAATGCGGAAGCCAAACAACATAGTGAGAGAAGAAAACATAGAGATCCTTTATATTAACTTGATCAAAATCATTACATGCTGGGCTGTAAGGCCTTCCCAGTTTCAGCCATATATTTAATGAATTACAATAAGATCTTCATACAATAGAGATCACAGACCTTTGATCTCAATATCTAGACATTTTCTTTCTTTCTCTAAGATTGATACCTAAACTTAGAACATACAACCAAATATATACGAGAGTCCACCACAAGAGATTGATGCTCAAAACCATAAGGGAGACCCAAATTTATGTCCACATAGATCCCAATGAGAGATCCCAAATAAATTAAGCCATCAAAATTAACTAAAGAAGTCGGCCAAAGATCCAACTCCCAAAATAAGCATCTCAGGCAGATGAACACCGAAAATCAGCAACCATCGGTAAAGAATACCCAAGCATCATAAAACCGCCAGTAAGGACATCATCAAAACCCATCAGTAAAGCATCATCGAAACCCATTGGTAAAGCATGACCGAGCAATAGAAGACAAACATGCTTGAGCAACAGAACCTGAGTGACAGAGACAAAACTAAAGAACTAAAGAAAAAATCTTTTTGGTTGTGTAGGATTGCCAATGACCCAAGATGCTCTGCATCAGACACCTGGGGTTATAAGAAATGATTCTCCAAATCATGCATCAAGTCCAACCTAAAATGAATCCAACTTAGATTGAGAAATCCAAGATGATTCATCAATCGGTCTATTCTTCCACTTTACCAGATACTCCATGTATTCCTTTCCTCTTGTACTTCTGCTAATTCTCTGTTTCAGAATCTTTTCAACTTCCTCTATTTGCTGCTTAGGATAATCACTTGGTACTGTCACTTCTTCATCAGGTTCATGATATTCATATAAGTCTGAAATATAGAATATAGGTGATATATCCATGTCATCAAGTAATTCAACTTCATAAGCATTTTCACTGTCAAATCTTCTCAGTATTTCACAAAGAACAAATTTCTACATCTTCAATTTACCATATGTTCCAATATGAAATATTCCTTTCTTTAGAGGAACCATCGCTACATCACCAACTTCAAATGTTTTAATTCTTCTTGATCTGTCTGCACTGTCTTTGTATTTCTGATTACTTTTATCCAACTTCTGTTTCACATCTTCATGCAATGTCTTTATAAATTTGGTAAATTCTTCTGCTTCAGCACTTATTTTCTCTTCACAAACAATATCTCTCAAATCTAGTATACCTCTTGGTCATGTTCCATGAAAAATCACAAAAGGTGTCTTTCCAGTACTTCTATTCACTAAACTATTGTATGCAAACTCTACTTGTGCCAACATCAAATACCAATTGCCTGGTGTGTCTCCAACTAAGCATCTCAAAAAATTACCCAAACTTCAATTTACAACCTCTATTTTTCCATCATTCTGTGGATGAAATATAGAACTAAACTTCAACTCAGTATCTAACTTTTTCTAAAGTGTTCTCCAAAAATAACTAACAAACTTATTGTCTCGGTCAGAGATGATAATCTTTGGTAATCCATGCAATCTAAAAAATTCCTTAAAGAAAAGATCTACTATGTGTACTTCATCTGATGATTTCTTACATGGTATGAAATGTGTCATATTAGAAAATCTATCCACAACAACAAATATAGAATCATTACCTCTTATTGTCCTAGGTAAGCCAAGAACAAAATCCATGTTGATATCACTCCAAGGTTTCTCAGGAACAATAATAGGTGTATACAGTCCAGTATTCTGACTTATTCCCTTTGCAACTTGAAAAAATCTATAGCTTCTTACAAATTTATGAACATCCTTATACAATTGAGGCCAAAAATACCTCTCCTTCAACGAACTCAATGTTTTATAAATACCAAAGTGTCTAGCCAATCCACTACTATGTTTCTCCTTAATCAAATTAGTTCTCATTGATCCTCTTGGTATACACAATTGAATACCTTTGAACAACATATCTTCCTAAATGAAATAGTCTTCATACTTACTTGATTAATTTGACTTAGGTGCTCTCCACACTCTCCACTGCTTTGAACAATCAGGATCACTTTCATACAAATTCTTCATGTCCTCAAAACCAAGAACTTCAATTCTCATTTCAGTCAACAAAGATCTTCTTCTACTCAATGCATCAGTAACTCTGTTAGAAACTCCACTCTTATGCTTAATCACAAATGTAAAGCTATGTAAATACTCTACCCATTGCATATGTCTCTGATTCAACTTATTCTGACTACCCAAATATTGTAAATCCTTATGATCAGTATACAACACAAATTCATTTGGCATCAAATAATGTCTCCACTTCTTCATAGCTTGCACAATAGCATATAACTCTTGATCATAGACATAATATTTCCTTTTTTTCATCATTCAACTTTTCACTAAAGAAAGCAATAGGTTTACCTTCTTGAGTCAACACAGCTCCAATTGCACTTCCACTTGCATCACATTCAACTTGAAATAACTTATTGAAGTTAGGTAAGGCTAACATAGATAATTCAGTAATCTTCACATTTAAAGCTTCAAAACTCTTATCAGCTTCATGTGTCCATTTGAAATCTCTTTTGTCTCTTATTATTGTCTCAATCATAGCATTACAAATAAAACTGAAATTTCTAATAAACATCCTCTAAAAAATTTCCAATCCATGAAATGATCTTACCCGAGTGACATTTTCAAGTGTAGGCCAACTCAGTATAGCCTCAACCTTTTCTAGATCCATCTTCAAACCATTAGCTGAAATCAAAAATCCCAAATATACAAGCTCTTCTTTCATCAAGGAACACTTCTTTAGATTTATCAGTAACTTTTCTTCTTTTAATCTCTGCAACACTTGTCTTACATGCATCAAATGCTCCTCTCTAGTATTATTGAATATCAGAATATCATCCAAGTATACAATCATAGACTTATTCAATAATTTCTTCAGAACTTCATTCATTAGTCTCATAAATGTACTCGGTGCATTAGTTAAACCAAAGGGCATATCCACTTTTCAAATCAATTTTGGTAAAATATCTTGCTCCACTCAAACAATCCATTATGTCATCCATTCTCGATATAGGAAACCTATACTTTACTATGATCTTGTTAATTTCTCTAGAATCGGTGCACATTCTCCATTCTCCATTCTTCTTAGGTGTTAAACGATGTGGTGCTTTGTTTGGTAAACTAGATCCAGGAATCAAATTTATATAATGAATAATATCTCTCATTTGTAGCAAACCATCAGGTACATTATCTAAAATTACCTCCTTTTACTCAGTGAGTAACTTTCAAACTTCCACAAGAATGTCATCTTCTGTATTCTTACTTGGTTTGTTAGGAATCAAAGCATAACAGGTATAATTTCTCTTCAAATCTTTAACAAACTGTCTACCTTCCATCAGACAAACTTTCACAGATGTACATATCTCACCAACAGATTCTTCAACCAAAGGTAACAAAACTTGCTTCTTACCATCAACCCAAATAGAGTATCTATTCAATATTCCATCATGTATAGCATGTCTATCATATTGCAAAGGTCTACCCAACAAAATATGACAACAATCCATAGGCATAATATCACATAACCCCTTATCATAATATTTTCAAATTTTCAGATTCACAAAACATTGTTCACTCACCATTAATCTATGATCATCCTTGATCCATGAGATCTGATAGGGCTTTGGATGTTTCATCCTCTCCAACTACAAATTTTCAACCATTTCCCTAGATGATAGATTCTCCAAGCTTCATTGTTAACAATCACTTTCCAAACTTTGTTTGCAACTCTACATCTCGTCTTGAACAAACTTTTCCTAATCGGATCTTGCTTATCCTTCTCACTCCATAGTATCCTTTGGATCGTGAAATTTCCTTCTTTCTCAGCTTCATTCAATGCATTTCTTCTACTACTGCATTTCTTTATTGCATGTGTACATCCAAAATATTTATGTCCTCCAGAATTGTAACAAGTAACTTGGAATCCTTTTCTGCTATAACCACCTCTGGAGCAATTAACTCTTCCTTGGTATGAATTTCCACCTTTCCATTCAGTCTTTCCTGTGTCTTGAGTTGTGTCTTAATTTGACTTGTCTTGTTCAAATATACTATTTTCACCATGAGATCTACCTCTTCTTCTAGGGAATCTACCTCCTTTGCCTCTTTGTCTTTGTTCATATCTTCTGTTCAATTTTCCATAGCTTTTAGGATGAATTGGGATGCCTCCTAAATCTTTTCCATCTTAACTAGACTAATCTCATCTTGTATAGAACTTCTCAATCCATTTAGGTATATTGCAACTCTTTCCACTTTATCCTCAACATGTCCAAATCTGGTGTCCAATCTATAGAATTATTCAGTATAGTCTTTTACTGATTTGTCTTTTTTCTTCAGACTTTGCATTCGCTGAATTAGGTTAATCTGATGATCACAAGGTGGAAACTTTCCTTTCAATTTGTTTACCATCTTATACCATACCTTATTTTTTCTTTACCTTTATTTTTACGATCCAATTGCTAATGTTCCCACCATAGGGATGCATGACCTTTCAATTTTGTGCTTGCAATCTTTACCTTCTTATCCTCTGCTACACTCTCATATTAAAACTACTTTTCCATCTCTTTTATCCAGTCAATTAATTCATCATAATACAATTTTCCACTATAATCAAGAGGATTAAACTGAGGTGTGGATTTCAAACTTGTCAAATCTCTCAGGAATCGCTCTTCTTCCTGATTCATCACAGGTGTAGGTGCATCTTCACCTTGAACCTCTTCAATTTCTTCATCACTAACATCATCAAGATGTCTTCCTCTATGTTGGGTTGTCTCATCAACTTCCAATCGAGCAGCTGTGTGTGTGTATTTGGGTACCTGTTGAAAACAACACAAACACTCAATAGGTCATTGCATTAGTTCAAATGGTTAGTCAAACCGTTCAAAACCACTAATATCAGCCTGTTTCCTTCTAACTAGAAAGAGTGTGATTAGTTGCATATTTAGCCCTCAGAATATGCTTCAAATCAGTGACCAATACTATTCTAGCATGAAGGATTTGAATCAACTTTAAGCTAAAAATATGAAAAAGTATGCAATCTAGCTTTAAAACATGAAATGAAAACAATAAACTAGCATGAGATAATAGATGAAAT
>MU225506.1:633608-644362 GCA_018584345.1 Thuja plicata | reverse complement strand
TTGATTATAACCTGAGAATCCATCCATTAAGGAATACATCTGGTAGCCAGCTGTAAGGTCTATAATCATGTCAATATTTGGTAGAGGGAAGTCATCCTTCAGACATGCTTTGTTGAGGTCCCTGAAGCCTGTGTAGATCCTAATAGATTTATCAGTTTTAGAAATAGGGACCACATTGGAGATCCAAGCTGCATAGGCAATGACCTGAATGAATCCAACTTTTAACAACTTTTCTAATTCTTCTTTCACCAGTAATGCAACATGAGGATGCATTTTTCTAAGTTTTTGTTTCACGGGCTTGATCCCAGGAGCTATAGCTAAGTGATGCATAATGAGATTGGGATCTAGCCTTGGCATATCAGTGTAGGACCATGCAAATTTGATCTTTTTCTCCTTCAATAATTTTGTGAAGTGTTCCTTCTATTCTTCTGATAGGGATTGTGCTAGATGAACTATCTGAGGATCTTCAACAGTACCCAAGTTCATTGGCTATGTTGGTTCAATTAATATCGAAGATCTTTCCTAAAAGTGTTCAGGGAGGATATCAAGAGTCTCATCCTTTGGCACCTCTAAGAGGTTTTCACCATTAGATATGTCTTTTTTCTTTACTATTTTGGGATCTGATACTGCCACAGAGTGGTTTTTACCATCAGTCCACTTTTTCATTTTATTTTTCAATTTGTGACTAAGAAACTTGATATATTCCTATGACATGTTCTCGCTCCTTGCATTGGTGGAAGAAGGGTGAGGTTCACAAGCATTAAGATAACAAGCTAGGGAGTGGTCATTGGAAAATGTGAGCATAGGTGTCAGATCTCTTTTAGTCTAATCAATGAGGTCTAGAAGTACCAATTTTAGGGAGTTAGGTTTTGAGAAGGACAACATCATGTTAGTATCACAACTGTTAACCAACATGACACGATTTGTTAAGTTAATATCTTTGATGTTTAGGTCAATAAGATTGAGATCGTTGTTGAAAGGGTCATTGTCAGCCATATATGGATCAAACTCTAGCGACTCATCAATAGATAACTCATCATCATCTCTTTGTAAAAGAAGGCTTCTTGCTTGTAGCTTATGAAATTCTCGTAGAGTTATGTATTCACCAATGTCTTCATCTATGATCGGAGCAAGGAACTCTTCTTCTACTTCAGGAGGATCAGTGTCATTGAAAGGGATGTCAGGACGCCTACTAGGAGCTGCAAGAGCTACAAACATGTGAATTATGTCTATCCCAATTTCTTCAGAAGCAATGGATAACCAATCATACTCATAGTCATGAGAGTATGTGACATCATCATTAGATCTATTGAAATATTTAGTAATGTTTATTTGATGGACTCGGTTAGCTACTTGTAGATCAAAGTTAGGTAGATCTAGGACATGTGTAATAGTGACCAATTGCCCCCAGTTAGGATGTAAATTCTGTGGCTGAGGTTCCTCTTGGGTGATTGTAGCTACGGTGTCTCCTACCTCTTTGATGGATAGTTGTTCTAGAAAAGGAGCATGAAGATCATGTGGTACCTCAAAACTAGGTACATAGCATTCTCCTTGATATTTTTGATTTTCTGTACCAACATGTAGCAATCTCTCATAAAGCCATGGGTCTGAGACTATTTCATTCATTTTATCACTCTCTGCCTTAGAAGGTGGACTCTGCTTTGAAGTAGGTTTGTTGGATTGAATATTAAAGCCCAATCCTATTTTATCTCTGTTGAGGCGGAACTCCATGGGTATAGGTTCGATGATCCCTCATCTTGTGTCATTGAGAGGCCCTTTTCCTTTGTATCCTATTTGTTTGAGGAACTCATAGCCTTTTCCATACTGCTTCAGGGATATCTTTACATTTTTGACCTCAGAGTCCACTGGTTCTTCTTTGTAAAGCTAATTTAAGCCTGCCTGCTCTTCTGTGTTATTTGAAGAAGACGTGGATGCTTTTACCATACCAGTAGCCTTGTGTACTTTTGGTTCCTGTACTGTAAGAGGTGTGAATTTTGATGATGGTTTTCCGTAGTATTGTGGTGATACTGGAAGCTCTATCAGGGAGGGATTTAGGTCCAACTTGTATTCTCCCATACCTATTTCTTAAAGTTTTAATGTCTTGCTAAAGCCTTTCATGACCATGTCCTTGGTAGTATTAGGAGTAACTTCATCCATAGCCTCCTTTTTGTGTGGGATCATGCTACCTACTTTAATATTGTTGCAAGTGTAGTTGGCATCTGTAGGAATTGTCACTTCTATTGCATTATGTGGGAATTTGATGCATTGATGATAGGTGGATGGTACAACCTGCATCTCGTGGATCCATGGTCTCCCTAGTAAAATGTTGTAGGCTAGTGGTAGATCCAGAACCTAACATATAACATCTCTTTCAATCGATTCAACTCTGATGGGTAGAAAAATAATACGTCAGGAGGATCTTTCTTCCTCGTCATATGCTTTGATGGTTATTTTATTTCTAGAGTCAATTGTTTTCTCTGAGAGGCCTAGCCTCCTGACAAGATCCAGTGTACTGATATTTAATCCAGCACCTCCATCTATCAATACGTGTCTAACATGTGATTTATGAATAAGAACTTTGATATGGAGAGGTTGATTGTGTGGATGGGTCAATGACTTGTCATCCTCCTCAGAAAAGGAGAGGTAATGTGGTGCTGATATGTGATTGACCATCGCTTGAAATTTGTCTATATCTATATCCTTTGGAACATTAGCAGTGTGTAGAGCTTGTTCTAGGATTTCTCTATGCACAATGGATATTTTGAGTAATTTGAAGATGGAAATTTTGGCGAAAACTCTTTGCAATTGATCCACCAAGTCATATTTCACTCTAGGAATAGTGACCACATGTTTTTCTCTTGTTTTAGGTATAGTGATAATAGGAAACTTGGGTGTAGATGTCTATTTTGGAGGTCCCTTGATTGTAACCTGAGCTTGGCTCTGGGTTACAGTGTTTGTGGAGGATGAGGCTCCTTTGATGGTGACCATGTTCATAGATTCATTTTTAATGTTGAGCATATTGATCACATTGTCATTTTTGGAATAGGTGTAATGTACCTAATTACCTTTCCCTTTGGATGTTTCTCCTTGATTGTAATTGGCGAATGGTTTATTAAATGTTGTATGATCCTCATTCATAGTGTGTCCATCCACCTTGATTTTACCCCCTTCAATGAGGTCCTAGATAACATGCTTGAGCTTGAGACAATTATTTGTCTTGTGTCCCTTGTTTTTGTGGAAGACACAATAAGATTTATCATCCCACCATCTAGGTTTAACCATTGGTTGCCAAGGTTTAGAATCAGGAATTGTAAGGACTTTATTATCGACCAATGTTTTTAAGACAGTCTCAAGAGGTTCTCCCAAAGGTGTGAATGTTCTTTGGGGTTTGGAATTCCATGTTCGTCCCTTGTCATTATCATTGTTGGCTTTGGGAATGGGAGGTGTTATTTTATCCTCCTTGCTTGCTTGCATACCGTTGGTAAGATTGAATGCTTCGGTTTTGGAATTAATGTTGGAAGCATCAACCACTCCATCATTAACAACATTTTTGTTTTGCTTCCACCATTTAGGCTTGGAATTGGAGCTACTGCTTTTGTTTTTGTTTTGAAGGATGATTTCCCCCTTTTTGACCATGACTTCTTCGATACGGAGAGCGTTCTTAATCATCCTATCGAAACTAGGAGAATCTTGCATTTGTAGAGCATAGCTTAATTCAAGTATGAGGTTATTAACAAAGATCTCCATCTTTTCTATTTCAGGGATAACTCTTGAATATCGCGCAAAGATCTTCCTCCATCTTTGTAGGAAGTGTGTAAAGGATTCCCCTATTTTCTGCTTGGTATTACATAGATCCATCATTGTGACATTGTGTTGAATGTTGTAAGAGTAGTTTTGAATGAACCATTGCATCAATTCCTCAAATTTTTTGACTTTGGGATTCAAATTTGAAAACCACTCCATGGCGTTTCCTCCTAGACTTCCTGGAAATAGTTGCATGAGGTAAGTGGGTTCATGCATATACTCAATGCTAAGAGCGCAAAATTCTCTCACATGGTCATGTGGATTGGTTTCCCCAATGTATTTTTCATAGTTTGGTCTTGCCACATTAAGAGGAAATGGAACCATAGTGATACTCTTATCGAAAGGAAATGGACAAATGGCATCCAAAGAGTATTTCATTTTTGGTTTGTCCTTTTCTTGTTTGAGGTTTGTGAGCTTAGTTTGCATTTTATTGAGCTGTTTAGTAAGGATGGATATGGGGTTTGGTACCTCCTTTTCTTTGAGATCATTCACATCATAATCCTGGGGTAATTTAACACCCGTGGATGCTAAATGGAGAAAGTATTTTTCTTTGTCATCTCTGATTATCCGTTCCAATAGTTTGTGGATTCTTTTGCTTTGTTTTAGCTTTTCGTATTCGTCCTCAAGGATTTCTTCATCACTGTTTGACCCAAATGGATTATGTTCAAACATGGGTCTTTCTTCCTCTTTCGTGCCTACGGATTGTGCTTGTTTTCCATCGCCATAACCCTCAAAGGCTTTACTCCAATCGTTAGTGTTACTACCCATTTGAGGTGAATCAAGATCGAACAGGGATTTGCGAGAAGTTTCTCCTTGAAAGTGTGATGTTTTAGGAGGCACTTTAGATCCTTTGGTTGTGTACTTGTTGCGTCTTGTGTTAACTATGAAGTTTGTTTCTGAACTTCATCAACATTTCCCAATAGTACTAGCAAGGACTCTAGATCGTTCAAGTGGGTGTTTCTAGGCAGAAGTAACTGTTTGTTTGTTTGGTCGATGTAAATGATTCTAGCGTCAAAGGATTAGAATGCCTTGATAGTGAGTTGGGAACCAAGTTGTTGATAGAGAATGGGTAGACCACATCTATTGAACTAATCGTGGAAGACTGACTGAGCATGCAAGGTAGACATTTCAAAAGTGTTTGAAAATAACAGTAGGGAGACCAGAAGAAACAATAGGGACTAGCTAAAGAGAAAAAAGGGTACCTAAAACAAATGAGACCTCCTAGGAAAGACTGCTAGAAATGCCCACTACCCAGGATGCAAGCTCCTAGATACGAGCCCCTGACAGAACCAGATGCGATCCTAAACCCTGGATACGATCCTAGAAAACTGGGTGTGACTTGTTGCTTGACTAAATGTGATCTTATGCACTAGATATGATCCTAAATACAGGATATGACTCAAGAAATCCCAGATGTGATTTTATGATGGACTTGTTAGTTTTGGTCCATTTTGAGAAATTTGCGTTTTGAGGAATGTGAATCTATTTGTCTCCAAATTGCATCAAGGGGTATTTTGTCGAACGTAAAAGACACTTGTACTCCAGGGTATGAAATTTATGGATTGTTATGAGGAGCTTATATTTTTAATGACCTTTTTGATACATCAGACAATTTTGCTTTGTTAGAAGGAGTGGATCAAAACACACATCTTTTTCCTATTCTCTAGGTGGAGGATGAAAATCATTTGCTTGTTGACTTAGGCACACACTCAAATGCTAATCAGAATACAGCCATCACCAAGCACGTAATGGCTCTAGTCATGATGCTGTATTAGTCGGCTCCAAATGCAAGTGAGGGCACGATATGACGAGTGTCTTGGGGCAATTAATTTTTTCCTTGCACAAAGATTATTACCCTTTCGGGGATGAATCAGGAATTCTTTCAGTTGAATGTGTTGTAGATTATTGGGCAATCCGTTCGAAACTGTCCCCCATAGAATTGTACAAGGAAAAATTGAGGTGTATAGCCCTATGAGTACCTAAATATATATAGTCTTGCAAGCAAGATTGAAGCAGCTCCGCTCTATATATACCCCGATATGTTCAAGGAATGATGTCAAAATTCCAAGAACAAAACCAGTTCCGTCTTTCGAGGCTTTGGCCTACAAGGAAGCAACTATTTATAGTGAGTTGGAAGGGTTGGCGTAAGACCTATCCTCACCTGGGTCATTCTTAGGAGATTTTTTCCTCAACCGGTAGGCCCTGTACTGTTAAAAGAACGGTAACCAGGATTGGCAAGCTTAGGAGTTGTTGGTTGTATTTCCTATTTTTGCTAGTTCTTCTGGTTCCTTGTCCTACTCTCTGAGTTCTGATGTGCTCAATTTAGCTATCTCTCATTCATTATGCCCTTACCTCTATCAAGTTTTAGGTTTTCAAGTCTAAACTTTTCTCATTATGCAAAAACCCTGAAAACCCTAGGTCATGCCTTATGTTTCAGCGTTACTTTTCCATTCACTAAAGGCATGTGTTTTTATTCCAAGTCGTCTTGTCGCGTTACCCCAACTGAATATTCCATTTGTATTTCTGACTTTTCTTTTTCCTTGTGTCGCGTAGTCTCATTTAACTTCTGAATATTCCTTCAGTGTTCCGAGACTTAGCAATTTCTTTCAGTTGGGTAGTCGCAAGATATCCATGTTATAAAGCTTTGTAAAAGATGGGACCCACTGTTAGTCGGGTGATCTCGGAAAGATCTTCACAGTTATGAAAATGTTCTCAGACTTCGTGATTACTTCATGTCATGTTATCGCCAAATCAAGCTAAAGCTAACAGTTAAGTCAGGCCTTCAGTCGTGTGGTCTCGGAATAGAACAACGATTAAGAGATTTCAGCTCAGACTACGTGACTAACCGTTTGAAGTTTGTAGTAATGTTTAGTCGCGATGTCACCAGAGCAAGACGATGACTCAGTTCTCCAGTATGCAGTAAGTGAACAAATGATTGAATGACATCTATCATAAAGTAAGTGGGTTATCGCATGGCCGCCAGAAGGAGAAAAGGGATTCTGCGACTTTGAGACTTAGGTGCTTTGCCCTTTGTCGCGGTGTCTAAGAAACATTTAAGGGTATGTATAAAAATTAAGCGATTAAGTGACGGCCGTAGGATGAAGGAATAAGAAGATCTGATGGTGGTCACGAAGTCTAGGAAGAAAAGTGCCCCAAAACAAAAGTCCTCCCGACATGGCAATTAGGGTATGTTGCAAAGTTGTCAGAAGTAAAAAGGAGGCGCATATAACCTGTTAAGGTAAAGTTGAATGCTCAGGGCAGTTATCTCCCGACTGGGCGACTAGGCATTGTCACGAAGTCTTGAAACAGAAATTAAACACTCAGCGACAGGGAGACAACCGTAAAGGTTAAGGGTAACGGCTAGTCGCAAGGTCTCAGAAAGAATGGTGAGTTAAGGTTAACTGTGCGCGACTTTGATTTTAGTTATGTCAGGTGATCGCCAAATGATCATTTAGGTCAGCCAAGGTTAAGAAAATACATTGTCACCAAGTCTTGAGATGGAACCATGGTTAATAACATAGGCCCGCGACAAAGAGACTTAATGCAGTCGCGCAGTCGCCTGATTACAAAATCTAAAAAATGGCGGCAGTTTTTTGATGTGACAATGTAAATCTCTCGGCAACCAATCAGAGGCTCGTATTTTGATTACTGTGCAAAAAGAGTAGCTGAGATGTGAGATAGACAACGAATTAGAATGTGACATGTTATCTCTCTTAAATGTTATATGATTTCTCCAAGGATTCATTTTTGAAAATTTGATTTCCTGTCAACTTCAGTAACTACGGCTAGGTTTTTCAAAGTTCACAGCATGTCAAATTAATGGCGGAACTGATGTTTCTAAATTATGAGCTGCGTACTCTGAATGATGGCTATAAGGATTTGATGGTGCATTCATTCTTATTCACCGTGCTTTCAAGTTTTCAGAGCCAAGTTGCTAATTTTCAGGAGAGTGATATTTTGCTCAGTTTGCAGTATATTCAAAGTTGATCAAAGAAATTCTAAATTGTAGGAGATTGTGCACAGAGCAAACAACTGATATTTGAGATTGGATTTGTTTCAATATCGGTAAAGGAAAATGAAGATTCAAGGTGTATCAAGGATGAGCAGAGCTGTGAGTATCGCTTCAACAAGTGGAAGCAATGGAGAGGAACAGAAAGGAAAAGCAAGTTTCTCTGATGAGTTTCTCCATCTTCTGCCAGGTTCAACGCAGAATAAAAAGGCTGATGCTAATGTTCTCCTAGATGAGTACAAGAACATTCGAGATGCTGTGACCCCAGGTATAATAGGTTACTCTCTTTTCACCTATTTCTATAAAAACTCTGATAAGCCCATCCCAGTTTCAAACCCTTGGACATGTGGTCTTGCTAGGTTGCTTGTTCCTGATGTTTTCTTAGATGTAGACCTATTTCTTGACCTAGAAAATCACTATGATGCCCTGACAAAGACCATTAAAAGGGATGATGGCACTGCCCTGTTAATTTTGAACAGAAACTCATTTATGCAAGCCTTTGGCTTATTCAGCACCATGTCCACTAAAATTGACATGACAAGGCAGGAGAAGAGATATAGTTCTAAGCCTGGTATTGCAAAAGGCTTACTGCAGAAGCATATGTTAAAAGAATTGAAAAATTACTTAGGTCCTATGGTTGAGCCCTATCCATATTATTTCAAGGACCTACAATTCTACATCAAATATAACGCTTATGCCCTATGTAGAGTGCTAGGGATTGATGGAGATGCAGAGAGAATCAGTTCTGGCATCTTAATGATGGTATTAGACCTGCAAGAGGTGCATTCAAGCACCAGCTATGATTAAATACAACATATAATTGATGAAATGCATGAGGGTTTTGTTGCAACCTAGAAGAGATTAAATAACCCCAAGGAGAAAGAACCTAAATTATTGCATTATTCAGTCCTGATGCACCTTCTCTTATACTTCAATTTTGTAATCATGGATACGCATAACTTGTCTCCTCAGAGATTCTGTCAAACACAACCAAATCCTATCCAGTTCTGGGTTAGGGTTTGGAATTATACTTCCAAGGAATGTGACTACTGTGCATTCTAGAATTGGATTGAATATCCAATTGTGCAGAGTTTGGGGACAAGCAGAACTAGAGTCCCATTGAAGATCATATAATTGCGTAGGCCCTGCAATTATAAAGAAAACTGGTCTAGAAATCACAATTGGGGTGATTTCTTCTTGGAAGAGAATTTCACCATTATCAGAGTATATGGGTGTATTCACCCACCTCATTTGTTACGTTATCATGTGCCTGTGCGAGTAGCTGCTATGGAATTCATTTGGCAGCTGATGCTAGCAGATAATGAGCATTTTGCACCACACAAAAAGGGGACTATAACCCCTAGGCAGTTCAAAATTGCAAATTTTACAATTGGTAAGAATACCATAGATGAAGTGGGTCAGTGGTTGGAAAAGTACAGAATGGCGGCAGCCTCATATAGGTACATTGACCCAGAAGGCTTCATGGCAGGGGTTAGGAAGTTGTATACTCCTACTATCCCTAATACCAATGTTCATTGTGAATGCATTGAAAAAGATTCAACAAGAAACCTCTTGGATGAAGATGACATTCATATGAGGAGACTGAGAATCCAGGAGTTGCTGAAGCTGCAGACACAAATAAAAAGAAATGGGTTGTCCTTTGGGGGTTTTTACCCCGATCTCCCATATTTTGATAGGATTAAGGCCATGATAGACAACTATTATGTGCTAGTAGAGAAACTGAATACAGTCCTAGATAAAAAAGGTGCTCAGTCACCTGAACACTCAGAATCAGAGGAGGAGAGTGATGATGATAGTGATTATGCACGTCCTCCTGTGAATCCTCCACCACAACAAGCCTCAGAACAAGAAATGCCTGAAATCCCACAGTTGCAGGGAGCAGAAGGACATATTATAGATCTAACAGTTGCTACACAGCCAGATGATGTAGAAGAACCAGCTGCAAAGAGGTAGAAGTTGGAATTAGGACAGCCTTCAGTGGAGGGCCAAAGTAAGAAAAAAGACAAGGCTAAGGCCTTAGTACCTGGCACCAGGTTATATGATCATAACCTGAGAAAAGCAATCAGGGAAGGCAGAAAGCAAAGGCCTGACCTAGAAGATGAAGTTGAGGTACCGCTCAGGGCCTGTGTTGATGAAAGATTGCTTCATCAGCAAAAATTCCTAGATGATGACAATTTTGTAAAGACAGAGGAGTTTAAAGACTTCCTTAAATGGCATAAAACAGAGTAGCTCAGGTCCCAATTAATAGTTGATAGGAAAGACACAATTACAAATGAAGCCCTAATAGAATTACAAAATTATGATCCTGAGAATGAGGATATCTCTCCTGAGGATGCCAGGAAGATGGTGTTAGGAAGTGGGATTTTATTGGCCAAGGGATAGGATTTGGCATCTGCATTCATTATAGATCAAATCAGAAAGCAGCCAGACCTTAAAATGGTTAGCGAAGTCTAGGTAGGAGAAATTATAAAAGGATTTGGGTATAACCCAAAGTCTCAGGCCTTTGCAATGTGGAGCTTAAGCCCTAAAGACCAGAAGCCCAAATTAGTCAATATTCAAGAGAATATGGTGGGGAATCAGATGGTGTGGTCAGTACAAAATACAGGGGACTTAGAAATTTTCCAAATTATGACACACTGGGCCCAATTGAATGAGGATTAGACAAAACAATTGTCTGAAAGGTATACTACTCTGTTGGAAGAAACAAGTGCACTATCTAAAGACAGAGACATGTGCCACATAAAACTATACCAGAGGGATTAGCTGATAAAGACATTGACAGATGAATTGGATGCCAAGCCTGAGATAGTGTATGTGCCTGCACAACCGCCACCAATGCAGATTGAAGACAAGCCTAAGTCAGAAGAGGCTGTGGAACAAAAGGTGGATGAAGAAAAAGGAAATGCAATAGCTTTGAAAG
>MU225506.1:590504-616270 GCA_018584345.1 Thuja plicata | reverse complement strand
ATGTTTGATTTTGATTTGATTTGATTGGTCGAAATTGATTTGAATTGTATGGCTATAATAGTTAATATAAATCAGTGATAAAAATCACCTAGGATATTAAATTGATTTAAAGAATTATGCCAAGCAAAAACAGGGTCGTTTGGACATAAATTAAGGGCATGATCACACTTAGGGAAAATAGGGTCCATAGTTGTGACAGACCAAATTCAGGTGGTTACAACAGCCATTTGTCTAAGCATATCAGCTAGACCTAGATATGGATTTCCTCTCCCATGAACCATCTTGAATCCCTCTACAATTGTAGGTCAAATCACAATTTGCTACCCAAAAACAATACCAGCTAGGGTTAGGGTTTCAAGAAGGAACTTAGATCTCACCATGCTCTAATACCACCCGATGCAAGGAAGGTAGGTAAGAGGGGCTTGAGGCTCACCCAACTACTAAACCAACTTGCAGACACAATGTGGAAGCCAAACAACACAGTGAGAATAAAACATAGAGATCCTTTATATTAACTTGATCAAAATCATTACATGCCAGGTTGAAAGGCCTTCTCATTTTTTTCCATATATTCAATGAATTACAATAAGATCTTCATACAACAGATATCACAAACCTTTGACCTCAATATCTAAAAATTTTCTTTCTTGCTCTGAGATTGATACCTAAAATAAGAACATACAACCAAATATATACAAGAGTCCACCACAAGAGGTCAGAGCTCAAATCCATAAGGGAGACCAAAATTTAGTGGTGCAGGAGCACCTAGGCTGCAGGAGCACTTAGGCTGCAGGAACACCTAGGCTAGCCTCCATGTTTGTTCATTTTGGCTTGTACTTGACATTATCCAATTCAAGATAGGTTAGTTTTATTTTGACCTTAGGAGATCTTTTCATTATAGGCTAAGTGAGTTAGCCATTAGGACTAAGGTCACATTACTAGCCATTGTTTGTAGTTTTCAAATTTGTAGGTTTAGTTGTTAGCTTATGGATTGGAGTCTTGAATGTATCCTAATCTCATAAATGATGGCATAGAGATGCCATAGGGTCCTTAATGATCTTGGATCCTCAAGATAGAGAGGATATAGGTCCTAAAATGTAGGAAGGAGGCATAATTAAAAAGATGCCAAAAGTTGCTATTTTGTTGTCATGACAACATTTGCAATAATTGCAAATGTTGCATGCAATATGGTTACATCAGATTCTCCTTGATTCTAGGAGTGAGGAATTGACCAAAAAGGCCCTAAAATGGTGGAAGAAGGAATCTAGTGTATGAGAGACTCAAACCATGTAGTCAGTGTATTGATTGTAACATTTTGAGAAGAGTAATATAGTCTGCAGTTTGGCATTTACAGAAATCCTGAGCATTTCCTTGAGACAGTCACACTTTATGGATTGAAAGCTTAAAAGTAATGTTTTTTTTGTGTTCTTAGGAGTGTTTGGAATGTTTCTTATTCAGTGACCAAGTTTCTTTGAGGTAGTTTAAGGTCTAGTTTAAATTGTTTTGTGTTTTAGGTAGTCCACTGGTCCTGTCCTGACCAGTCACTCTAAATATGGATTCCCAATGAAATCTAGCCATGGGAAACTTCCAAGGATAGATGGAAATGATAGGGGAGTCATTTGTGTACATATTTGTAGAGGTAGGAGTCAAGGAAAGACAAGTAGCTATTTTTAAGACCAAGCCCTAGGTGAGCATGCATTGTCCGGTTAGTGCTTTGGTAGAGAAATAGTGAGTTTCCATGAGCAGGGGAAGATAGATCTGTATGGTATAAGTACATGATAAGTTAGGTTTTTGTGTTACCTTGACATAATAAGTTGGTCTAGTTCATACCAACTAGTGGAGACAATTTTTGGACAAGTTTAGCATTGTGTTGCAGACTGTCCTAGTTTTTAGGCCTATTAGCCCTATAAGACCTAGTTTGTAGGAACCCTGTGTACAGAGGGCTAATAAACTCAAAAACTTAAAAATTTCTTGTAAGGTGATAAAGGGTATCGAAATATGGTCTTATATTTTCAAGTTATTTGGGGAAGTTTGAAGTTAATTGGGAAAAACACCCTGGTTAGGGCTACAAGGAATTAGGCCTCCTTAAGCCAAAAGTGTGAACTCAATTGAAACGAGTGAAGAGATCCGTCAAGATGGATTCCAAACTGATTGAATGTGATGTATACATCTTGATAGACACCCCTACAAATGGATTAAGAATGTTAGAGTGAAAATTGACATTTAGACTCTTGTAAGTGTGAGTGGGATAAGTGGATAAGTGAAGTAATCATAGGGTGTTAGTCTTTCAAAGGGTGAAGCACAAGTGGAGACTCTTGGAGAAGGGTAAGATTAGGACTTAGTTAATGATCTAAGCCTAATAAGGACCTAGAGAAGATTAGGATCCTTGAAGAAGATAGAGAAGATATTCTTAGTGGATTGTACAAGAAAACCCATTGGAACACTTACATCATATTGGTATCGGAGCTTGATAAAGATTGGGCTTGTGGTGGATGTTTCAGCCTACTAAATGAGTGGGAGAGAATACACCTAGAGGATTATAAAAATAAAAAGTCATGGTGACTAATGCTGAGCTAGGTAAAAAGGTGGAAGAACAAGAAGAAGACAACAAGTCATTAAAAGAAAGGTTGTCTCAAATGGAGCAACTCTTGGGAGAAGTCCAAGACAAAGATGAGAAAATGAAGGATAAGATTGACCAGAAAGAAGAAGAAGAAGCAAGGGAGAAAGGAGTGGATATAGAAGAAGAAGCTCCAACCCCTGATCCTATCAGTGATCAAGAACCCTTCTTAAAGGCATTGAAGGCTTTGAGTGGTAAGGCTTTGGAGGGTGTGCCACTATTTAGTGGACAAATGGATCTAGATTCAGTAGTGGATTGGATAGAAAGCATAGAGAACCATTTTGAATGTGATGGTATCACAGAGGCCCAAAAAGTGAGTGTGGCCAAGTTAAGATTGAGAGGTTCAGCTCTCACATGGTGGAAGTTTTTTCAAACTAAAAGAGAGAAAGAAGGAAAGAGTCATATAGCCACATGGAAGGGCATGATGACTAAGATGAAGCAGACCTATTTTCCTAATTACTATGAAGTGTAGCTATATAGAAGGAGACATAATATCAGAAAAAAATACTTATATGTCCAAGATGACACTAAAGAGTTCCAAAAGTTGTGCCTATGGTCACAAGTGGTTGAAGATGAAAGCATCAAGCTAGCTAGGTATATGAATGGACTTAAATGGTTTATTCAAGAAGACATGATCCTAGTAAACTTCAAAACAATTTGCCAATGCTATCAAATGGCCTTCAAGATAGAAGAAAAAGGAAATAGGAAGCAAGAACAAAGTTCTAGAGGAATAGATAGTAGGAGACAAAGAGGTGGATATGGTGGAAGGAGTTCAGAGTCAAGGACACAAGATGTCAAATACCATGAACATAAAGAAGAAAGTTCTATTAGAGGTGGTAGAGGAAGGAACTCCAATTTAATAGGTAGAAGTGGTGGACAAGGAAGAGGAAATTACTTTGCCAATATGAAATGTTACCATTGTAATCAAATGGGACACCCTGCCTATAGGTTTCCATAGAAGGGTAGTACTTCTCAAGGAGGTAACAATAGGACCAATCTGGTCCAAGAAGACACAAGTGCAGCTGATAAACACCTTGAGGTGCCATTAAACTCAGAGGAAGGTGAGAACCTCATGGTGAGGAGAACATTAATCAAAGAGCCAATCAAGGAGGAGCCAAGCCAAAGGAGGTCTTTGTTTAGGATCAAATGTAAGGTGATGGGTAAAGTATGTAGGGTTATCATAGACTTAGGGTCTACTAATAATATTGTATTAGAGGAAGTAGTCATAAATTTAGGTATGACAAGGATACCTCATACTCATCTCTACAAGGTAACATGGTTCAATAAGGGACAACATGTGTTAGTGAATGAGAAAGCATGGGTGGAGTTCTCTATAGGGAGATATAAGGACAAGGTACTATGTGATGTACTACCCATGGATGCATTTCACTTTCTCCTAGGCAAGCCATGGCAATTTGACTTCCAAGCTATCCATGATGGAGTGAAGAACTCCTATACTTTCAAGAAGGATAATATGACTTTCAAAATTCAGTCATTGTTAGAAGATGTAGAAGTGAAGATAGTTGGTCCCAATGTAATAATGGTGAGTGAGAAAGATTTCTTGGAGGCCATGGAAGAAGGAGAAGGAGTTGGTTTTGCTCTAGTGTGGAAGCCCAAGGAAGAGGAAGACAAAATAGTGAAGAGGACAGAGCTGCCACAGGAGATACAAGAAATGTTGAATAAGTATGAAGGCATTGTAAGTGATGGACAACCATCAACCTTACCCCCTATAAGACCCATAATCCATAAGATTGAACTTATTCCTAGAGCTAACCTACCCAATAAGGTAGCCTACAAGATGACACCTCATTAGAATGAGGAAATAGCTAGGCAAGTCCAAGAGTTACTAGAACAAGATCTTATAAGGAAGAGTATTAGTCCTTGTGCTATACCCACAGTCCTAGCCCCTAAGAAAGGAGGTACTTGGAGATTGTGTATGGACTCTAGAGCCATAAATAGGATCACTATTAGATATAGGTTTCCTATCCCTAGGATAGAAGATTTGATGGATTGTTTAGGAGGTGCAAGGTACTTCACCAAGATAGATTTAAAAAGTGGCTATCACCAGATAAGGGTGAATGAAGGAGTTGAGTGGAAGACAGCCTTCAAAACCACTAAAGGTTTGTATGAATGGCTAGTCATTCCATTTGGCTTATCAAATTCTCCATCAAATTTTATGAGGTTGATGAATGAAGTACTTAAAGACCACATTGGCAAGTTTGTAGTGGTATACTTGGATGATATACTCATCTTTAGTAAGACAAGAGAGGAACACCTCAAGCATGTGGAATTAGAACCCAAGAAGCTACATGAAGAGAAGTTAATTATTAACTTGGAAAAATGTGAGTTCATCAAAATAGAGCTAGTGTACCTAGGATTTGTTCTATCTCATGGTAATCTGAAAATGGACAAGAGTAAGGTAGAAGCCATTATGAATTGGCCCACTCCAAGGACAGCAACAGAGGTAAGGATTTTTCATGTACTTGTCCAATATTATAGGAAGTTCATAAGGCAATTTAGTGCTATTTGTGCTCCAATATTGGATACAATCAAAGGAGGAATGAATACCAAGTTCATGTGGAATGAACAAGCCAACAAGAGTTTTGAGTTGCTGAAGGAAAAGATTGCTACCCAACCAGTGTTAGTCTTACCAAGCTTTGAGAAGCTTTTCACAATTGAATGTGATGCAAGAAACATATCTATTGGAGTTTTCCTAAGCCAAGAGGGTAGACCAGTAGCATTTCACTCTGATAAGTTGCGTGAAGCAAAGAAGAAGTATTCTTCTTATGACCTTGAGTTGTATGCATTGGTTCAAGCCTTGAGAAAGTGGAGACACTACTTTCTGCCCAAGGAGTTCATTTTTTATTTAGATAATCAAGATTTAAGTTTTTTGAATGCTCAAGAGAAGTTGAGCCACAAGCACATGAAGTGGGTTGAGTACCTACAAGCTTACACCTTTAACATCAAACATAAGAAAGTTGTCCTCAACAAAGTTGTTGATGCATTGTCCAGAAGAGCTCTTACCATTCAAGAGATTCAGTTGAAGAGCATGGGAGTAGATCACTTCAAGGATCTATATGCTGAGTATGAGGACTTTGCAGATATTTACAAGGTATGTGTTGAATAAAAGAATCATTTCCATAGTGAGTATGTTGAATATACTTTGCAAAGTAACCATTTTTTTAAAGGCAATAAGCTATGTGTCCCTACAGGTTCCATTAGGGAGAACGTGATTCAAGAGAAGCACAATGGTGCATTGAGTGGTCATTTTGGGATCACGAAGACACAAGAACTAGTTCAAAGGTTCTACTATTGGCCGAGGAGGAATATTGATGTCAAGAGGTATGTAGAGAGTTGTATTGTGTGTCAAAGAGCTAAGGGTACTTCATCAAATGTTGGCCTTTATCAACCCCTACCTATTCCTACTAGATGATGGGATTGCTTGAGCATGGATTTTGTAGTTGGGTTACCCAAAACAAGACAAGGTATGGATAGTGTATATGTAGTTGTGGATAGGTTTAGAAAAATGGCTCACTTTGTGCCATGCAAGACCAATAATGATGGCAGCCAAATAATATCTCTATTCTTCAAAGAGATAGTAAGAATCCATGGGTTACCTCAGAGCATTGTGTCTGATAGAGACACCAAATTTATGAGTCATTTTTGGAAGACTCTTTGGAAAAGACTAGGCACTAATCTATCCTTTCGATCTGCCTACCATCCTCAAACTAATGGATAGACTAAAGTAGTGAATAGAAGCCTTGGGAATCTACTAAGATTCTTGACAAAGGAGCACAAACAACAATGGGATCAATTGATTGGACATGGTGAGTATGCCTACAATGACACCATCAATAGGTCAACAGGGAAGAGCCCCTTTGAGGTAGTATATGGATTACATCCTAGAGGAATCTATGATTTGAGAGACTTGAAGGATGGAGTGAAAGCAAGTGGATATGCAAATTATTTTCTTAATCCATGCAAGAGATTCATGATACAGTCTGGAAAACCTTGACAGAGAACACCTTGAAACATAAGGCAAAGGTTGAGGAAAGTAAGAGGACAATTGAGTCTAATGTGGGTGACATGGTAATGGTACATCTCAATAAATCAAGATTACAGAAGGGAGTCCCTCACAAGTTTTAGATGAGAACGATAGGCCCTTGTCCTATCTTGGCTAAGTATGGTGAAAATGCTTTCAAAGTAGAACTCCCGGAAGACAGTGGACTATCACCTATCTTCAACATTGCAGTTAGTCCAATACAAAGGACCAAAGAAAGACTTGGATCAGAGTCTTCAAGAAGTAATTAGAGATTTGGAGGAGCTACAATTACCATTTGATACAGTCACACAAGCTGATAGCATACCGGATACCAGACTATACAAGAAGACCAGAACCAAGGAGTATAAGGAGCACTTGATCAAAAGACATGATCAAACAAATGTAGATGCAATGTGGGTCAAAGAATCAAAGTTCAAGAAGATATGTATTGATCCAAGCATCATTAATCCAAGTGTGGATTGATCTTTTTGTTTTTCGGAGGATGGTGCAGGAGCACCTAGGCTGCAGGAGCACTTAGGCTGCAAGAACACCTAGGAGAGCCTCCATGTTTGTTCATTTTGGCTTGTGCTTGACATTATCCAAGTCAAGATAGGTTAGTTGTATTTTGACCTTAGGAGGTCTTTGCATTGTAGGCTAAGTGAGTTAGTCATTAGGACTAAGGTCACATTACTAGCCATTGTTTGTAGTTTTCAAATTCTTAGGTTTTGTTGTTAGTTGATGGATTGGAGTCTTGAATGTGTCCTAATCTCATAAATGAGGGAATAGAGATGCCATAGGGTCCTTAATGATCTTGTATCCTTGAGATAGAGAGGATAGGGGTCCTAAAATGTAGGAAGGAGGCATAATTGAAAAGATGCCAAAAGTTGTTATTTTGTTGTCATGACAACATTTGCAATAATGAAAAATGTTGCATGCAATATGGTTACATCAGATTATCCTTGATTTTAGGAGTGAGGAATTGACCAAAAAGGCCCTAAAATGGTGGAAGAATTCATCTAGTGTATGAGAGACTCAAACCATGTATTCAGTGTATTGATTGTAAATTTTGAGAAGAGTAATACAGTCTACAATTTGGCATTTACATAAATCCTGAGCATTTCCTTGAGACAGTCACACTTTATGGATTGAAAGCTTCAAAGTAATGTTTTTTTTGTGTTCTTAGGATTTTTTGGAACATTTATTATTTCGTGACCAAGTTTATTTGAGGTATATTAAGGTCTATTTTAAATTGTTTTGTGGTTTAGGTAGTCCATTGGTCCTGTCCTGACTAGTCAGTCTAAATATGGCTCCCCCATGAAATCTAGACATGGGAAACTTCCGAGGATAGATGGAAATGATAGGGGAGTCATTTGTGTACATATTTTTAGAGGTAGGAGTCAGGGAAAGACAAGTAGCTATTTTTAAGACCAAGCCCTAGGCGAGCATGCACTGTCTGGTTAGTGGTTTGGTAGAGAAACAGTGAGTTTCCATGAGCAGGGGAAGATAGATCTGTACAGTCTATGTACATGATAAGTTAGTTTTTTGTGTTACCTTGACATACTGAGTTGGTCGAGTTCATACCAATTAGTGGAGACAAGTTTTGGACAATTTTAGCATAGTGTTGTAGACTGTCCTAGTTTTTAGGCCTAGTAGCCCTATAAGACCTAGTTTGTAGGAACCATATGTACGGAGGTATACTGAACTTAAAACCTTAAAAATGTATTGTAAGGTGATAAAGGGTATATGAATATGGTCTTATATTTTCAATTTATTTTGGAAATTTTGAAGTTAATTGGGAAAAACACCCTAGTTAGGGCTACAAGGAATTAGGCCTCCTTAAGCAAAAAGTGTGAACTCAATTGCAAAGAGTGAAGATATCCCTCAAGATGGATTCCAAACTAATTGAATATGATTTCTACATGTTGATAGACACCCCTAAAAATGGATTAAGAATGTTAGAGTGAAAATTGACATTTAGACTCTTCTAAGTGTGAGTGGGATAAGTGGACAAGTGAAGTAATCATAGGGTGTTAGTCTTTCAAAGGGTGAAGCACAAGTGGAGACTCTTGGAGAAGAGTAAGATTAGGACTTAGTTAATTAGCTAAGCCTAATAAGGATCTAGAGGAGATTAGGATCCTTGAAGAAGATAGAGAAGATCTTCTTAGTGGATTGTGCAAGCAAACCCATTGGAACACTTACATCATTTAGGTCCACATAGATCCCAATGAGAGATCCCAAATAAATTAAGCCATTGGAATTAACTAAATAAGTCAGCCAAAGATCCAATTCCCAAAATAAGCATCTTGGGCAGATGAACACCGAAAATCAACAACCATGGGTAAAGCATACCCGAGCATCAGAAAACCTGGCGGTAAGGAAATCACCAAAACTCATCTATAATGAATCACCAAAACCCGTTGGTAAGGACATCACCAAAACTTTTCTGTAAAGCATCACCAAAACCCGTCAGTAAAGCATGACCGAGAAATAGAAGAAAAACATGCCCGAGCAACAAAACCCGAGCGACAGACAAAACTAAAGAACTAAAGCAAACATATTTTTGGTTGTGCAGGATTGCCAATGACCCAAGATTCTCCTACATCACCATTTCTGATACATCCACTTGTTCATCCATCTTTCATGTCCTATACCTTGCTAGACATTGGGGATTAATCAATGTGATCTTGTTTGAGAGATGGTAAAATCTAAAAAATAAATATAAAATATTTTAAAAATCTCTAAAAATTCAAAAATTCAAAAAAAAAAACTCTAAAAATCCAAAAACACTAAAAAAATTAAAATTAAAAAAAAAAATTTGCATAAATTCTCTGAGCTACATCTTTCATAAACCAATCTTTTGTCATATTTTTTAAGTTTTCCCTAGCCCAATGCATTCATTTCCAACTGGGGGTATTAATCCAAATCAGCGAATTTCAATAGACAGGCACCAATTCACATGAAGCAATGCATCAAACCAACTAAATAGTCACTTGAACCTTTGATTTACATCATTGTTCAATTTCCCATCTGATTTTGACACCAACGTAATCCTTAACCTTCATTGACTTATTATTCTCAGGATTAAAAATTGACAAAACCACAGGATCAAAAAGGATAAAGTTCTATTTGAAATATGGATACAACAATAGAACTAAGGTTTTGATGAGGTATTGAATTTTCAATTCATGTCTTTCTATCCAATCAATGATGTTCAACTAGATCAACATTAATGAAAGCGTGACATTTTTCTTGATTTCTATGTGAATGTTTTACGATTGATTCATTGAAATACGCAACTTTGTCTCAAGACATGACCATCAAAGAGTCATCGAGGACATTTTGCATATCGAATGGATTAAATATCTATCTGTTTATGAAACCGGATACCTTGGACATTTATATCTTCCATATCTTAATACAAAAATCCAATTGCAACATTGAATCCGATGAAACTGGTATTCAAACTCCCATAGTTTATTATTCAACTAGTGGTGGTTGTACTATTTTCTAATGGTTACAAAATAGATGAAAGTGGTATTGATATTATCATGATGTGGTCAGTGATCATTGTACCTGCTACTAGTTCCACAATTCTCAATAATGAAACTATATCTCTGTAGAATTTATTTTCCAAAACGTTGGTGACAGTTAGTTGCATTGCATTGCATTTTCATGATAGATCAATTGCATGTTTAAAGGATTTTCCAAGTTCAAGGGGGTGAAAGTTAATCATGATTATATCATCAAATTCCATAACCAAATTACAATATCTAATGTCTTTCTCATCAAATTGATCAATGCTACATCAAGGATATCATCAATATACATCTTCTCACCTAGGGGCAACCTCACCATCTGATCAACTAGGGGAAACCTAATTCTCTTCATTACCTGTACCTACATCTACACCTTAATCATATCAAATGACCCTATCTATCAACCTCCCCCCATTAATCTTCCCATCAAATCCAATCAAATTGACTATCAACCAGTCAAATCATCCAATTGATCATTTCAAGTCAATCATTTATCCTATCATCCATTTTCTCATCTTGAGTGCATCAAATTTCCTAACTCTAGATCTTGAGGAAGGAAAATCAATCCATTTGTTCATCTCTATAGATCATGAGAGTTAATTATTAGTTTATCCAATCAATTCATCAACCTACCTATCCTATCTGATTGAAATCAATACAACACAACCAAGTGATTCTGACTGACATCAAGTGATATCCAATCATCATAAATGCATTAATAACATTTTATCAATTATCAAATTCTCTCATGAGAGGGGCATTTTCAAATTGATTTTATCAAGAAATTAATCTCAATTTCCCAAACTCAACCAAATCATCGAAACATCATCTCGATTCATTTCCCAAGGGGACATCATATCCACATCAAAGATTTAAATCAAGGATTCATATCAGACTTTATTTTTCATCATCAAGGGAAACATCCTGTCAATCAACTAAAATCTGCATCAAACATCAATCGACATCTGGGGCATTGAAATTTCAAACTATCATCAATAGGGAATTTTGCGCCTTTTCAAATAAGTTTTGCATAAGGATATCGTATCATGGTTTCAAATCAATTTTCACATCTCGAATCAGGTTATCAATCAATCATATTTTTGTATCAAATCAATCAGTTAATGAATCAGTGATCAAAACATCAAATTTTCTTTGAACTAATGCACGTCACACATCAATTCAAAGAGGGGCATTTGTAGACACCTAAAATCGGGCAAGTGTTCTCTAATCAGGAAAATCTCCATTTCTTAGCAAATTGTACCAAATCTCGTCAAAATGGACTTAATCAACTCAAATGGACATTTATTAAATCAAACTGGGATAAAATCAATCAAATCAAAGGATTAATTAACAAATGACATCAAATGATTGAATATAAGCCAAAAGGGACTAATTAAACTATATAATTGATTTTAATCAATTAATTGTATAGTTTAAATAAAAAATCAAATTCAACCTATTCCCCTACATGGCTAATTTTATTAATTATTTGAATTAATAAATCCTAATATCTTTCAACATGAATTTGAGAAACCAACGAGAATTAAGAAAGAAAAGCACATGGATCACTCAAAATTTGCAATCTCAATCACTCATTTTGAACTTTCAATCCTAATCACTTAAATTTGTCTCTTTGTCCCAACCTTTGAGACAAGCATTTAAATTGTCCCCCCATTTGAAACCCTTTGAAATCCTTTCACTCAACCAAGGCTTAATCATGATCAATTAACTCTACCCCCTACACTTGGGAAAATATTATAAATAGAAGCCATTTTGGAAACATAATCAATCTTAGCCATTCATGAACAATTGCATCCTTATTATAGAAAAAATTACCAAGATCATAAGCATTTGAGAGCATATTTGGGCGTATTTTGAGAAATTGAGATCATAATAGAAAGAATTGCATTGGTAATTTGAGAGTCATGAGCAAGAATAGGCATAATCAAAAACAAATTCTCATTCTAGGACTATCACTAGTAGAGATTAAGGCCAAGAGCTCTATTAGCATGCTTAGATAGAGATCCATGAGATGTTGAATGCTTTTATTTGTCAATTCTTAGATTAAATTGTGTTATTGTTTCCATAGAATTGATAGATTACACCTTTATTTCATGAAGGTAGGATTTATACATACACAGGTTGTGAATGCACTCAAAACTAGACAAGATTAGTCTTATACGAGTGGTTCATTATTGAAACCAGATACATTGATCAAATTGGCTTCATCCCTTCAAATCAAGTCAATTTTCTTGCTAATCAAATCTCTTAATGGTAATCAATTTCATCACTTCAAATCAAACTGGTTATTCATTCAAACCAATCAAAAGGTTTAAGAGTTATTGATAGATGCCTAGTTTCATTGCTTTAAATCAAGATAATTATTATTTTTATATCTTTTGATCAATCTTCGTCCAATTAAGCTCGAAGTCAGTCTTTGTCTTCAAAAGAATGGTTCCATCGCTTCAAATCAAATTGTTCTGGGTCTTCTCGCTAACACATCTTTAAATCAATGCGTTGATCGCACATAAATTCAAAGAGGGGAAAATGTAATGACCTAAAAATGGTCATCAAAACCCTAGATCCCTAATCTCATTCTCATATCAAGAAACCCTAATCTTGATAATTCAAAGTCCTAAACCAAACAGGCAATTCATCAAATTCAAGCTAATCTGACCTGAACCCTAGGTCCTAATTAATCATCATACTTGATTAATTAATTAATTCCTAAAGTACAATATATTGGAAAATAAACCTTAAATGAATTATTTAATTGATATTCTAATATATTAATTAAATAAAATTGCTAAATTATCAATAAATTCCAAAAAGGAATTAAATTTATTAATAAAAACAAAATGTGCATTTAAAATCAATTAAATCTTTAAAAATGCATATGATGTCATCAATTTCAGTTAAATGATTATCAAATTGGAAACAAGTCTATTTTATTCAATTAACTATTCTTATCTTTCCTTATTTTGGAATTTTCCAAAAAACTGATCACTCAGTTCAGTCAATTGACCCTTTCAACCAATTATCATCTTTGCACATGGATTGTACTTCTTCCATCAAATCTTAGCCACTCTTTTCTTTTGTTCTCGCCCGTTGATTCGAGAGAGATTTCTATAAAAGAGAACCTCATTTCCTTCACAAAGGATCCCAGTTTTTAGCTATTATTAATATGTAGTTTTCATTTCTTAAGTTTTCAAGCATTTAGCATTTCATAGCTTTTTGATTAATTTTTATTAGTTTACTTTGATTCATGCAAACCATAATCTAGAGTACATTTCATTTTGGTGCTTTAAAAAGAACAAAAACATTTTTATTTGGTGCTTTAAAATTCATCTAATTAGCTTGGAATCAATCTCACATATGCATATTCATGTAGAATAATCATTTAGTTTCATTCAAAATCCTTTGTTTAGGATTTGTTGTAGTCATTTTTTCTTGCAATGACCTAAGATCAAGATTCAAACTCATTCCTACTAGAAGGAAATAGATCAGTTTAGGTTAGTCATTTGTTTATTATGTTTAGTTTAAGCTAACCATGCAATGATCAATTGAAGTGTGTGTTTTTGGGGCTGTAGGTACCCAAATCATGCATACAGTGGCATCCAAACATATTTCCAAATACTTCTGTAGAACCATACCTTAAGATATTTCCATTAGCATGATGTATTCCACAAACATCATCAACAACTCATAAAGATAATAGTTGACATCAATGACAATACCATAGCTAACCATTGCTCAACCATACCTATCATATCAATGAATCCCTTCACATCATTTCTCAGCATCATTTTTATCATTAGATATCCATAGAGCATAAGCAAGCTTTGGACCAGGTTCTTTGAAATGCATCCCACAGGACATATCTCATGAAAATTTTCAAACCATGTTTAATTATATTGCTGCTAACAAAAATGAAACATTTATGGACCATGATGTACCACCACACAAACCTCTTCACAATGATCCCCAACATTGTGCACAATTATTTTGCACAATTTTCATATGAATCATTAGCAAATAATTATCAGTTTTATATCATTTTCTTAACACTCCCATGTGATAAATATTTTTGATGCCAATACTGAGCACCACCCATGCAGCATTGAAAAAGGAGTAGAGAGAAGCAATAGAAGCTTTAAGCATTGGGGTTTGCATTTATTTGTCTTCGTTTGTGATGTTTGTTATTGTATTGTTATTAGGCTCATTATTAGTAGTTATTTGATTGATTGCATTTCAAATCGGTGCTACTAACCCTCTTGATTGAGTGTCCAGATATAGGTCTATACAACGTTTAACTAAGATAAGAACATTAAAATGATCATAGACTACTAAAGATCACAATTCAATATTTATCTTTATGGATGTAAAGAGGTTGAAGATGTTTCTTTAGCAGATACGTTAGGGAGCCTATGAGGACTTAGGTTGGTTAGTAATTTTACATTTGAGTTTTGTAAACAAGTGTTTATTTATGTATTAGAAATGATGCATATCTCATTGGTAAAAATAAAAAATAAAAAATTTACTTGTGTCTTTTTGTCTTGTTCTCTCGGGTTCCCCGGAGGGGCATTACATCTAGTATCAGAGCTCTAGGTTGCCATACTGGGAACTCTAGGACTTTTAGTTGGCCTAAACATAACACTTAATGTCTTGTGTTGCTTCTTTTGATGTTTTTCTTATGTTAGTAAACTTGAATCCTAGACTTGAAAGATATATTTTCTTTATTCTTGCTATATTTTTTTACAAGAGTACACCTTTTATTCAAGAAATGATTTTTCTTATATAAATTACTTATGTTTTTGCATTATGGTATCCATGTGGTTCAAATAGATGTCTTTATAAAATGGTAATGAATTCTTGATACTTGGGTGTCATCTTCTTACTATTAAAAGTAATCATATTCTTAGAAAATATCAAAAGTATTAGGGTAATTTTTTTTGTAGTTAATCCTATCCCCTGATCCTCTCATGTTATCATAAATGCTTGTTGAAATGGTTTCCAAGTTGATTTAAAATGTTGTATACTCTACTTTCCTATAAATTCTAGTTGACCTCATGATTTTTTATGTGTGACTATTTATGCTAGTTAATGCAAATTTACAAGTTAGAATCGAACTATTTTGTATTTCCAATAGGAAGCAAGACATGATTATAGTCGTACTCACTTTTATAGGGCTGAAAGGATGATAGTTTTGCATGGTTATAAAATATGTTTAGTAGGTTCATATAAGAGTTGAAATCTTTTATTTCTTCCCTAAGAACTTAGGAACTTATGTAAATATAGCTTCTATGAAAATGGTATAGGATGTTTGAAATTAGGTAATTTTTGATATTCATAGATCTGGTAAGAATAATAATTATCTCCCTCTCATATAACTTCTTGAAGTAATAAATTGAAGAGAAAAGAAAAATATATTTTTGATAATCAAATGTGTCTCTCCCTTCCCTTTTTAAGGAATAAGTTTTAAAGGACTAATTTTCTTAGGTAAATCAATGTGTCATTAAAATGAATGTGCTGAATTAGAGGAAACCCTTAGGTAAAGGACCTATGTGCCCAAGGTTTTGTAATAAATAGGATTGTAGTACACATTTTTTTGAAAGGAGAAGTGTTTTATTTGTATGGTAATAATTTTGACTTATATGTAATCCATGTTATTTATATGAGTTATGATTACGTAAAAATAAGTTTTACAAGGACATAAAACCTTTAAATTTTTTTACATATATTCAATAAAGTTCAGCTGAAACTGTGCCACAACACCCAGAAAGGAAAGAAAAAAAGCCTAAACAACTAACAACCTAAAAAAAATTCCCATAGATCTACAAACATAAATAGGGACATCAAATAAGATAGGACCAAAAAAAGGACAAATACATGCCATCCACAATGTCCTATGGCTGGATAACCAGTATCTGCATCTAATTGATAGAGTTCTTGAAGGCTTCAGTCACTTTATCTTCCTTTGGACTCAGCTTCCTGGTACTCTCCCATGTTCGTTTGTGATGTGTCATGGTTTCCTTCACCTCTTTTCTATCCTTATCCCCTCTATCCTATTCCAGCTTCTCCATCAGAATCTTCACATGACCGTTATACATCTTTAAGCTAACCAGACATTGCTCCCCAATCTTACACACTATATCCTCCATTTTTTCCACTTTGTTGTTCAGAATGTGGATTTTCCCTGCATGGTCATCTTCCACCACCCTGTCAGTTATATCCTTCAGCTATTTTTCCATGTTGCACATTTTATTCATGATTTATACCTGGGCTTCATATCTTCCAACCACGTCTTTCATCTCCTCTAGATAGACTACAACAAGTTTCTCACCAATGCTAATACTTTTAATGATATTGATCTCATCTTTCATAGTTTCCATTTTCTTTTCTATATTGGCAATATCATCCAAAATTTTACCCAAAGTACAGGTAAAATTCACAAGAAACTCCTTTCTTTTCTTCATATCATTAGAAACATCAATACCTTTACCTATTTCCTCATTAGCAGGGATATATTTCACCACATGCTCCATTGCATCTTTTTCAATGCTTTTAACTATTTCCTCCATAGTTTGATCAGCACCCTTCTGCCAATTAGTCTTTGTGTTCATCATGGTGGTTTTTTCTGCATCTTTATTGTCTTTTTTATCCTCCCTATTCTCTTCCCCACAATCCTCTCTAGGGATATCCTCTATGCTCTGATCCTTCTCCATCTCATCCTCCTCATCCGAGGACAAAATAATTCTTATTTTTCTAAGGTTTTTACCTTTCTAGGTGCTCTTATTTTTCTTCCTATGACCTCCCCACTTTTTCTTTTCTTAACCTCTTTTCTCTATTTCTCCTTGTACTCTTCATCATCTATCTCCTTCTGTACTTCATAATCCTCCATCGTAGTCTTCTTCTACTTTATCTTGGAATAAGAACCTTTTTTAGTTATTTTCTTAGGAATTTTAATACCCTCAAGAGTATCATCATCAGTCTCCTTCTTAATTTTAGAGCCCTCCACTATACTTTTCTTCTAGTTTCTCTTGGACGAAGAACCTTTTTTGGTTGTTTTTGTAGGAATTTTATACCCCTAAGGGTCCCCGTCTTCTACCTCTATCTCCTCCTCATACATAGAATCTTCCTCTTCACCTTTTGTCTCCTTCGCATCCCTCTCAATATTTTTCAAGAGAGGTATCTCCACCTTTTTGGTTTTTAGAATATCATAGATTAAAAGCATAAGACCACGGTGAGAGGCATGGTCTCCCTTCGGGTCTTTTTGCACACTAGTAATAGTAAAATCCAACAAGCTAAAAAGATAAAAAGGCAAAATAATTTTCACATTGTGCCTAAAGTGATTCAGAAGCATGAAATGATGTCCATAGGCTTGGGTAAACCTGCCATCCAGCATAATATAGCTAATCATTGCATAGAGAACATACTTCCATGACCTTGATATAAATTTGGCATTATGATAGAATGTATCCACCTTCACCAGCCTTGCCTTCTCTTCCTCAAGCTCTAGGAATTTCTCCTAGGATTTATCTGAAATAGTTCCATCTTTGTAGAACTTAAGCCCATCCATTCTCATACCAATTGCCTCAACAATTATCTCCTCCATAAATTCCATGAGCTGATTCTCCACCATCACCTTACCATCATTCCAAGTTTTGAATAATGCCTTGAAACCATAGGGTTTCTACCATGAAGTCTCTCTAGAAACATAGACATCCCTCCTTACTTCAAAATAATCCAAAAAAAATTCTTATCTCTCCATTCCTCATAGTTAACAGGCTCAAAGAACGTCTTGCTACCACCCATATTTTCTCTCAGGTGAAAATCACTTTCTCTGTGATAATTATTTTTAATGTCGTTAAGAGAAAAATTGGTCTCTCTCAAACTTTCCAAATTCACCCAGAATCTATGCCACATCCAACTTGTAATCACCAAGAAGTACTTGATCCATAAATGGTAATAATGACACTTCACTTCAGAATTAAATATCTTTATTAGACTTACCATTTATAAACTTTTTTGTCTACTCCGCAGCTGGTCACTATCCAATAATGATTTTACTTGATGTGGCATGTCGTCCCCATCATGCCATTACATCATCACCTCCAATTTGCATGCCATGTTGAGAACCCATTCATAAATTCTATTTGTCTCTATGTAGTTGTGTGAAATAACACAACTTTTGAAAGAATGACTAATACCTTTTGCTTTTTGCATTATGTTATGCATAAACCAAGAGGCAGGAGTTTCATTATTTAGGCATTTAATTATATTGAAGGAATCACCCTTGAGCCATAAATTCTTGCAACCTTTATCCCTAGAAATTATTATCCCTTGAAGAGCTGCATTCACCTCAGTGACATGGTTTTTTTGAATTCTTATATGAATAGCTTTAATACCCTTGCACACTCCATGTTCGTCTCTTATGACTATACCACACCCAACCAACCTTGGGTTACCTTTTGAGGCTCCATCAAAATTGAATTTCATCCATCCAGTAGGAGGGGAATCCCATCTTGCTTCTTCTCTCTTGGCTTAATTTCTTTGCCTCCTAAAATTGCCTTTAATTCTCCAGTTACTAAAGAAAATAATATCCTCCTCATTTAAAGGTTCCATAAAATAATCCTTAAGATACAAGTTTTCTTTGATTGCTCCCTTGATTTTGTAGAACACCTCTTTTTCACTAGCCACTTTGTTTCTAAAAACTCTCTCATTCCTTTCTTTCTAGACTCCCCAACAAACATAGGGAAGTATTAAATTCCACACCTTTACCATAGTTTCATTCTTTGAAGGATGGCTCCAAGAGTTAAAAAGACTTTGCATATCCACTGGAAAAACCCAGGCAATGTTAAGAATTTGAAATAAATTATCCCATATATTTCTGACATAGGGACAATAAAGAAACATATGATTCACATTCTCCTCATCTTGATTACATAAGTAACATATATTGATAATTATAACACCTCTTTTTCTCAGGTTATCATTAGTCAAAACCTTGTTTTGCAGCAAAATCTAGAAAAAAAACATTAATCTTAGGGGTTAGGTCCTTAATCCAAGCTTTGGCCCAACAAGGCTCATTAAGATTTTCATACTCTTGGTGATACAAAGAGGAGATATTAAAGTTCCCATTTGGGCTATACTTCCATATTATCCTGTCTTCCTCCTCAATCAAAATACTAGAATTAAGAAATTTATTGAGCTGACCCAAAGAGTTATCAATAATTGTTAGGTCCTTCCAGTGATCCCTATCCTAGTAGTCTACAACTTTCCTCATGAATCTCAATTTGCACTGGTTCTCAAAGTCCTTCCATCCAGGGAAATCCTTGAGGGCATTTTGCAATATCCAATCATCTTCCCAGAAAAGTACATTTATGTCATTTCCTACTTTCCATTTGACACCTTTTCTTATGATTTCCTTATATTTAAGGGCATTTTTCCATATAAAGGATCCTCTAGCACCACTATCACTACCAAGAAAGCTAAAAAGGTTAGGACGCTCCTTATTGTATTTTTTATCCCATATTAGGGTCCATTCTCCCTTGGAATTATAATATCTCCATATAAATTTAGCTAGAAGGTGATCATTAAGATTTTTTATTTTTCGTAATCCAAACCCCTCTTTATTAATAGGTCTGCAAACCTTGTCCCAAGAAATGAGGGATATCCTTTTCTTTTTCTCCATTCCAGTCCAAAGATAAGTTTTTTGGATTTTTTCAATTGCTTCTCCAAACTTCTTAGGTATTTTAAAGATACTCAGAGCATAAAGAGAAAGGCCTTGAATGGTAGATCTTAAAATCTAAATCTTGCCTGCATGACTTAATAGCATGCCTTTCCAACCAATGAGTTTACTATGATACTTGTCCATTATATAACTCCAGAAAGACTCTGGGGGTTCCAAACATAAGGGGAGACCAAGGTAAGTACCTGGCAAAGTCCCCATATCACAGCCCAAAATCCTATTAATCCTTATCTATCTTTTTCTAGGAACATTAAAGAACACAAAGCTCTTTCCCCAATTGATAAGCTTTCCTGAAGCTGTCCCATATTTATTCAACACATTTTTATGTTGGAAGCATTTTTAACTGAAGCTTCCCCCGTAATAATTGAGTCATCAAAAAACTACTGATGGGAACAGACTTGAATGGAAAAAGAAGGATTTAATCCTTTGAATTCCCCTTTCAAAACTAAGTTATCCATGTACCTACCTAAACACTCTATCGTAAGGATGAAGATAATAGGAGAGAGAGGGCCCCCTACCTAAGATCCCTAGAAGATTTCAAAAAAGAAGTGGGAGAACCATTAACCAAAATAGAGAAAGTGGCAGAAGAAATTAACTAAAATATAAGATCTATCCTTTTCTTATTAAATCCAAAAGCCTTTAGCACTTTCACTAGAAAGTCCCAATCAACCCTATCATAAGCTTTTGACAAATCAAGTTTGAGGATGAGACCTTCCTTCTTAGATGCCACTAGTGAATGCACATTTTTATGTATAGAGATTATTGAGTCCATGATCTATCTACCAGGAACAAAACCATTTTTCTACTGTGAAATAAGAGAAGGAAGAATAGACAAAATACTGGTGGTAAGGACCTCAGAAATAATCTTATATCCAGTATTACATAAAATTATAGGCCTAAACAAGATCTTGCTTGTGGGGATTATTCAATCCCCTTATGTTCCAAGAGATAATCTGCATACCTTAACAAAAGATCCCACCTCTAGGATGGTCATCTGGCTTCCATCTTCTATGTTCTTCTTAGTCTCATTGGCTCTTATTTTTTGGTGCAAAGGTCATCTAAGAGAGGATATCATTCCTCCCACATCCCTGGTTTTTCTTCTCCTTGTTGCTATCATTCTCATTAGTGGACCAATCTTACCCTTATTATTCTTTGATTTTTTTCCCTCCTCATGATACTCTATCCCAGCATCCTGATCAATCTGGTAACCCATTAGAGCTTGGTTGATGGACACATCATCCCCCCATTTTGGTTTTTTGACATCCAAGGCTGATCTTCTTATCCCCTGTGGTGTATTTTGTGATGTGTCTGATGTCCCATGACCTAAAATTATGCACTATTAGGCATCCTTCCATTCTAATTCCTTCTCCACTTTGTGACTTGTAGTTTCCATCTCTGATCAGATTGGTTGACATTATCAGAGCTACTGGATGGCTTAATCTCATCCCCCTCTTTGGCCTCTTTTTCTGTCAGTTCTTGTTGGCATTTTCCCTGACTTTCCCCCTCTTCACCTTGTTCCTCCACTTGATCTTGAGGAGACTTGTTACATTCATTACTCTTAGAGCTACAATTATTAGTTTGATCATTGACCATACTCTCATCACCAGTCTCCAGAGTTAGAACCTTCTCCTCTCTCTTGTTAATTTGGGCCTCCCTTGAAGTCTCTCCCCCATCTATCTTCGCCTTACCAACAAGAATCCATTTATTTATCTTTATCTAGTTAGAATTAGAGGGACATTTCTTTTCCAAATGACCATCTTTCTTACAATAAAAGCACACAAAGGGGATAGTTTCATATTCTATCTTTTGTTCCCACGATCCCAGTTTTGAGTGGATATTAATTTTCTCTAGAATATTAGTGTCTTCTGTTATTCCCACATAGATCCTAGCATACGTTAGCTTTCTCCTTGAGGCTGTTACATTATCTATTGATAATAGCTCCCCAAAGGAGTTTCCTATCCCAGCAAATATGTCCTCCATCTAGTACTCAAGAGGAAGGCCATGGAGCTTAACCCAAACCGGCACCTTGTTTACTAACATCCTCAAAGACAAGATTAGGGCATCATTTTCGAAGAACCAAGGTATTTTTTCCTATCATCCATGGTCCATTGCATAAAATATTCATTTTATCCTCTTCATAATAGAAAAATAAAGACATACATCCTTTTTCCATAGCCACCACATCTACTTTCCCTTTCATGTCCCATTTCTAAGAAGCATAGACCCTCACCACTTCAATATTGGGTTTGATCCCTAGGAATCTCCCAACCAAAGAGTTTTTCATTCTTGAAGTGGTATGATCAATGATTTGATCATAATTTCAATGGAAAATCTCCCTTGGGAAGGTCTTGATATATTCTTAACAAGTGGTAAAGAAGACTTACCTGTCCGTTTGACTCCAAAGAGGGAAGACCAATTTTTGTTGCTTTTCTAATGTTCCTCTGACTCACCAGACCTGGCCCCCCTGGGTCCCTAGGTGAAAGACCAGCATCAGGATCCTTTCCTTGCTTCCATTTTTCCTTATCATTCTCCAATTTTTTGTGCTCAGTAGAAGGCCCAGTACCTACATCCTTCGCACCAGTCCCGCTCAAATTCAAATTTGAATTTGTCCGCTCTCCTCCTCTCTGCTCTCTATGAGTTAAACTAATGTAAACCACCAATTATAAGGGAAGAGTATGATTCTATATAAACAAATTATTATATAAGTATAAAATAAAAGGAAAATAGACTACCTATCCTACAAAATTAAAGTAATATTTTCATTAATTTTTTTTACTAACTACGTTTTTTCTATATCCCTAGGAGTTAGGATCCTAGAAGAGTATTATGGAAATAAATTCTTGAAGTAATCAGATGCTAAGAAATCTATGTTTGAAATTTTGTGTGTGAATTGTGAGTATCAATTTAGTTGTACGAAACTAACAATATTATTAGTAGTAGAAAGGTGTGATGAGTCATTATAAATAGAATATTTTTATTTTTACCAAAATAAATTGAAGTTAAACATTAGATTTTTTCTTAAAAAGGAAATGTTAGAAGAATATTTATAGTTATATTATGTTATATTAATCATATTGTTAATGCGTATAAGGATAAGGATACAGGTGGTTATTCCTCAATGTGATCCTATTAGGGAAATTAAAGATACTTATAAAATATATGTGCATAAGGCTAATTAGTTGAAAGTGTTAGTGAAATATTTGATTGAATAAAAAGGGTACTCGTAAGACTCATTTTTTTCTCCCTCTCTTAGTGAATCTACATCTATTTCTTAATAAATTGTAAATTTAAACGAACTCTTCATATTAATATTTAGAATTAATTATATTTGTTAGTATGTACAAGCACTGAGAGGGGGGTGAATTAGTGTAAAGAGGTACTTAATAAATTTCACCACCGATCTAACAAAGCTAATCAAAAACTTAAAAATAATGAAACATGCAACTGATAATATCAAATATAAGTAAACAACATCAAGCATCCACAAAAGAATCACATATGACACATATTTTTCATGTGGAAAACCTTGTTAGAGGGAAAAAAAACCATGGTGGGGATGATACCCATAAATCACCTTACTGTAGTAAAATTGTTTTCCCTGTTAGGAGCTACAATAACCTTAACAGGGTTCACTCTGTTAAAAGTGACTAGTACCTTGTTAGAAGTACCAAAGACTTGTTAGAGGATTTCAACCTTCAGTTAAAAAATTACCCTGTTAAAGGATTTATAATAAAGACTTGTTAGGACATACCCTGTCAGGGGATTTTACCTGTTACAAATGTTAGGAAACAACAACAATGATGATTTTTAGAATGACATTACTTGTGTATTATATCCTCTCTTATCCTTTTATTTCTGATGTTGTACTGATCTATGCTACTTTAATATCTTATTTTTGCACTTTAAAATATGATCGCAACCCTAAATCACATTATTTAGATCTCCTTATATAATGTGTTTTTAAGTGGCTTAAGACATAAAAAATTTCCAACAAAGTTGGCACACAATATTTACCAAATTCCTCAAAATCAGCATCAATAATACCTAATATGTCATCTCCAAACATAATATACATTTCCATAAACAATAGCCCACCTCAAATCCATCGCCTTAACTGATTCATCATGAAATTCTGATCGGTGACTCAATAGGTACATTATATTCCGCATCAAAAACATAATTCAATTAAAACATCAAATTAGTTTTTGCGGTCAGAACCATAGATTCCTCATAGTATATGAATGTCTCTTTATGATTACATCATTTTATTTTCTCTGCAACTCAACTGCTACGAATGTAAATGACTGAAATTATCCTTCCAATACACCTCCTGTACACCATTCAATAGAGTTAATTGTTCTTCCCTTTAACGATCATGTATGGATCATACCGGTCACTCCAATCATATTACATGTACATTTTTCCATCAATGACAACCAATTATGTAACTTCAAATGACTGATCTTATGATATCCTCCAAAAAATACCATAATGCCAACAATATTCATAAGAAAGTGTATGACATATAAATTTCAGGGATATGTAAGTAGCAATGTAGATAGTAAATAAGTAAAGCTTGAGATGAAACTCTAACTTAAATATTCATGTTTAAATTTCTTTGATTCTCTCTATGAGTATGTATATTGTTTTGATAATAGAATACTAACAATTGTTATAGTGTAATTATAAAAGATGTCGTAGATTACATTCCTTGAAGAATGTGTGTATTAAGTCTTGTATAGAGCATAAATTTTGGGCCCCAATTCGTAATTGTATGCTATATTTAGGAATCTTAAAATATATCTTGTTATAGGAAGAACCCCTAACTCATGAGATATAAATTTTGTCTAATATATCGATGCTAGACCAAAGTAGAAAAAATTGTAATATTGTTACTATTTATTAATGATGAATAGTTTAGTACTTTTTGACTTCCAGGAGTAAGTTTAATCTTAGGGTGGAGGATGTAATTCCCCTTCAACCCTAACACTTACTTGATTGGTGTGTTGGAAGTTAGGGAGTATTGTAGTGACTTTTGTGCTTTTTTTATAAGAGTATGATCATTCTTGAGGTTTTGCATAACTCATTCTATTCCAACTATAATAACTTCATAGTCTAGTTTGGGAAATGATAAATCTTTGTAGGTATGTTCCTTCATGTCTTCTTATATGTCCATGATATTTTAGGACCTTGATGTTATGGGGTCACTTGATAGATTTGTATGTTACTATGTGAGGTACTACTTATCGATGATAATGATGACCTTAGATAAACTAGATATAATGACTAAAGGGTTAATTGTGATACCCACCCTAATGATACTGCTTGTTATACTTGAGTTTGGGAAGGATTGTGATATTTTAGCATTTGTGGATTGTGTGTTTCCTCCTTACTAAACTTAGGTGATGAGACGTTAATAGATTATGTCTTTCCTTTGAATAATAAGTTCATGATCATTATCTTTTATGTTTACTTATACATGAACCTGGTAGTATCGTTGGTTGATTATGAGATTCTTCTTGCTAAGTAATGATTTAGAAATATTACTTATATCTTTGATTATGATTACATGTCAATTATGCATTATTACTAATGATGATTTACCTTCTTTTAGTTAATTTACATGGTCGTGATTATCTGCGTGCTAATAATACTAACGACTCATGTTTTAGTATGAATCTTATTGATGTTCCTATAGGATGAGGGGAGGCAGTCATAGTCACTTCTACAGGAGATCTGCACAATGTTACACTCCTCCTTGTCTACTACTCTCTTTGTGTGTGTGTGTGTGTGTGTGTGTGTGTGTGTATATACACACAC
>MU225506.1:561698-589845 GCA_018584345.1 Thuja plicata | reverse complement strand
TACATATATATATATACATATACATATATATATACATATACATATGTATATATATATATATATATAGATACATATATATATATATATATACATATATATAAGCTATATGTGATTGTATTTGCATGATTATGGATATTGTTTATAGCGTATGTTTTGGGACTAAGGTAAAGTATAGTATTGTTAATAATTAAATATTACTTAATGCGAGGTTTAATATTCTTAATTACTAATTGTTATTTTTATTTTGATCGGTGATATGCTTTTGACTGGAGCAATAACTAGTGAGGCCACAAATATGGGGGACATCATCCCCATGAAACCAACACATCAGACCCATGATCTAGCGAGCCCAGTAGGGACACTGGCCCAGGTCGTCCGGGTCCGCTAGCACACCAAGACTAGTGAGGGTCTGATAACTGGATCATGAACACCACAATATTCAACCTCCTCCACCGCAAGAATAGTGCACTCCCTCATCAATGATCCTTTCTGACTTCCATGACTACTATGCAATGCATACGCTGAGTGTTACCTGTGAAATTCGAACCATGAATTATGTTGAGCAAAAATTCCTTTCAATTCCTGTGCCCAGCATAGACTGTCTTGCTTGATTGCACTTCCCATGGTTCAAACATTGAACCTCCTAGTTACTGGGGATCACAGCCACCGCTACATTGTGAGCTCGTGGTCAATTATTAATAATATGGATAGCTTACATATTACTTATATCTTCTATGCCACATATTATGATAATAAATATGTGTATTAATGATTATAAAGTATTCATTATAGTTATATTTATGTACTATATAATTGTGGGTTTATAATTAGATTGAGTTATTTAATTATTCTCTTTAGTTGAGAGTTAGTTGGGGGTTGGTTACCTTTGGGAAATATATTTATATGGATTCATAAGTTTCCTTACTTTTGGGGAGAGAGGTATATATGAGAGTTTCAAAGGTTGAGAGAGGGATTTTTTTCTTTATAAGTGTTTCTTCTTCTTCCATGGAGATTTCTGAAAGTGGAGAGGGTTTGAATGATGCATCTCAAATATGGATTTGTCTTCCTCTTTTTGTCTCCTTCCTCCTTCGGTTGAATCTTCCTAGGACATGAGGTACAGATTGAAATTTTTGGCTGTATTATTTATCTGATAAGATATGGATCTATTTATATGTTCTCATGATTTATCATATCTTTACTTTCCATTCCTAGAGTTATTTAAAAGTTTGAGTTCTTTTTTAGTGAAAATTGCCATGTGTTAACCTAGGGTTTTTAGAAACCTAGTTTTGGAGATCTATTATTTACATTATCTAAATTGAGTCTTATGTTTTTATTAGTTTATTTTATAGAAGTAAAATACATATATATCAAATGGGTATCTCTCAAATTTTATTTTTCAGGTCAAATTAATGCCCTATTATAGACATTTTGTTAGACTATTTGTGTCCATTCCTTATTCTATTTTTTTAGTCAAATGTATTCATATGGTACAGGTTGCTATGATCATGTAAAAATCTAAATTTTATATCCATGATGGTCCTCTATATTATCTTTAATTTTCCATGGTTTTATAGTATTTTTACTGTATTTTGTGAAAGTTACAACCTTTTTAGTGAAGGTAGGTCTAAACCCTAACTACGGTTTTCTATTTTAGAACATAAGCCATAACTTTCTTTCCTACAATTGGATCCTCATAAAAATAGGATATAACATCTATAATGATGTTTTATTGAGTCTCACAAAAGAGATTTTCCTAATTATTTTTTTGTGGATGTTATGAATTATTGTTCATTGATGACTATTCTTTGCATTTAAACTTGGTTCGAAATAAACCAATTTTTGGAAGTTGTTAAGTGTTAGAGGCTTGTACCTTACCAGAGGCTTTTGGGATCTTATTTTTTATTCAATTTAGCCTTTATTACACTGAATATGGTTTTTATATCTTGATTTATGAATCATCCTATGGACGTTGGGTCACAAGAGGGTTCCTAAACCTTTGTTGTGGATGTCTTGATGTTGTTTGTGTTATCTAAGCATCCTAGATAGCATGTTGAGTAGGGTAAACTAGGTTCTCTAGGTAAGTGGCTCACCATAGGTGCTAGGACCCAAATTGGTCGCTATGAGAACCTATAAGGTAGGGGACTAAGACCCAAAGTGGTCACTTGGTTGGATCCTACAGGTGAGTTCCTTAAGCAAGTGGAAACATTAATAAAATTAACTGGAAAGGATAGATTTTGAATAAACACATTAAGCAAGATAAATATGTTCTTATAGTCCACATAGACTTGTCGAAGTACCAGGACCATGAGTTAACTACTTGGGTGGATCCTAGTTAGAGTGGACCAAGGTTTCATGGTTTCTAGGGTGGATCCAAACAAGAAGGCTATGTGATGACACTAACCTAGGCTTAGGTTCAATTTCTGAGTGTAAACATATTAAAACTTGTTGTTGAGTTGTCTTATCTCTTGTGATAATGCCTTTATTCTTATCTCCAATAATCTAATTTTTTGGATGGTTTCTTTGTACATACCTTGGGATTTTACTTGTAGATTCTAGAGCCTCCTTCATTTCTTCCTTTTTATTTTCTTCCTTTTCTTTACCATCTAACTCATATACAGTATGTATTTCAGGAATTTTTTGAGTACCTTCATCAACCTTCATATTCACTCTCTCAACTATCTTGTTCAATCTCTTGTTATGACATCGATGCACTTTGCTCATTTTAGAATAACCCATAAATATGCCTTCATTAGCTTTGTTGTTAAAATTTCCAAGATTGTCTTCATCTCTTCGAATATAGCACTTACTTGCAAATATTTTGGAATAATTCACTATCAAATCTCTTCTACACCATAGCTCATATGATGTCTTTCTATACTTTTTACATAATAGTACATGATTAAGAGTGTATAGTGTTGTATGTATAACTTCTGTCCAATAAAACTATGGCACAATTGATTCTTTAATCATCATTCTGGTTTCTCCTTAAATTATTTGATTCATTCTTTCCACTACACCATTCTTTTGTGGTGTCCTTTGGATAGCTAATTGTCTTTTGATGCCATATTTCTCGCAAAAATTGCTAAATTCATCAGAAGTAAACTCTCCTCCTCTATCAAAGCTTAAACACTTTATTCTCCTATCAACTTCATTTTTGTCTCTTGCATTGAATATCTTGAATTTTTCTAGTGCCTCTTGTATGCACTTAAAAATGGTCAAGATGAATCAATTCATTAAATCCTACCAAATTGATCAAAATTAAATCAAAGGATTCTAAAGTCCAATTATGTAATTGAATTTAATCAATTTAACTATGAAATTAATCAATATTGAATTAGAAATTAATTCTCCTAGCCCATTAATTAATTCAAAAAAAAACATGTGGCTAAGGAAATTAATTACTTTTTTTAAATTAAATACCAAATATTCTCTCAAATAAGTCATTAGTCAAACACCTTGGCATAATTCAACCAATACGAGAAAAGCACAAGGATTATGCTTTTGCTATCTCCACCATCCATTTCAAATAAGAAAATATTGACCATCCAATTTAAATTCACTCATTTCACTCCTTGATAAATCTATAAAACAATGGCTAATCAAGTAATTTGTATCCATCCATCATTTCGCATAAGGAGAATAGGCTAATTTCACATTTGAATTTCCATTTAAAGATCATCCTCATTTCAGTAGAATTTCATCCCTTAGCTCATTTCCTAGACTCAATTCAATCATGTAGCTGCAAATTACAGGATTTAGCTTGCATCTTAGCTCAAATTCACAATCATTTGCATCAATTAGGATCACCCTAACATCAATTCAAGTATATCATAGTATCAATTGGATCAAAATCTAATACTTTAAGTGCATTGTAGAATTGAAGCTACTATTTCAAGTTTTCATTCAATTAGATTTCTATGCATTCTGAGAGAAACTAAACAACCTAATAAATCTTCATGATTAAGAAGTATTAAGATGTCCTTAATGAGTTTTGATGTGAATTTAATGATTTTTTATGTACTAACTCAATGAATTAATTCTCTATTAGATGTTGTTTGTTTCTGGATAGGCACACAAATTGACACAAAACATTTTTATGCCCATCGTGGGGCTCGAGCCCCAAAAATCCATCAAATTCTTATCATTCTATGGTTACAGGTGAAGAAAAGCAACATAAAGTCATTTTTGGCTCATGTTTGGTCATTTTTAGTAATTCTTTAGTAGTATTTGGCAATGGTCATTTTTGGGCTCTATTTGGTCATTTTTTGGAAGTATAGTCATTCTTTAGGTGTATTGAGGAAAGTTAATTGTATTTGGTTCAAATTTAGTCGCATTTGGGAAATATGAGATCGTATTTGGGAAACTTGATCGTATTTGGTTCAAAGTTAGTCATATTCATGACATTGGACAATAATTTTAGTTTTCAAAATTGGATTTGAAGGATAACCCTAATGATCTGATGTTTATGGTCTATCCTTGTGACCTTTAATTCTATCCTAACATCTTTTGCAAGATGAATGTCAAAGACCACTACATCAAACTTCTAATGTATGGTTTTTCATGTTGCCTTGGAGATACAAACAAACGTTGTGCTTTATTAATATATTTTCATAGGAACATAGTAATTAGTGGAATGTACCTAATTGACTTATCAAACTAATATGGGAGTATGCTCTCACCTTTCAGATGTGATCAGAAATCTAGACTCATTTCTAATTCGTCATAGTGTGAAAATTCAATGGCTAAATGAACAAGTATTTGGCATGTTTGAAAGACTGATTATGGTCAGAGAATATGATCTCACCTTTCTAAGGTGATCATAAATCCAAACTCATGATTAAGCTCTATTTTCATTTCTCATTTTTCCTAGAGAGCTTTTTACAATGGGAAAAAGTACTCACCCTTCAAGAATGACTCAAGTGGAAACATTTCAAAGCCAAGCAACCACAATCCACTATAAATAAACACTACCATTAGCCAAAACTATGGTAGACATATTCAATTAAGTGCATTCTTCTAGAAGATACCTTAATCGTTCGAATGGGGACCCTTACTAGATCCATAAGATAGAAGCCTCATTGTCGGTCATGGTGCTTTATCCATAGTGTATAGGGGTTTTGTTTCCCCTAGAATACTTTACACTCATCATTCATACATACCTGGTAGTGAGGTGAAATGTTCTTGGATTTCATCACCTTGAACTCGAGCAAGACCCAAAATGGATCCCCTAATCACACACTCCTTGAAGGCCCAATTATGTGTAATAAGTTATCACCATGTCCACCTAGGATTATATCATATATTGAGAGGGACATACACACTAGAGATGGGTATACTTAGCATGGGCCTATGGAAATTTCATTGAAGCCATTCCGAGGATAGAGTTATTTTACATGTGCTTGTTATGTGATTATACCCATGGAAATCTATTGAATATACACTTGATGTTTAGTGATTAGAGACAAAGAAAAGCATTTTTATATTCTCTATGTGTGTATGGCCACTTATTTTGGAAGGATTCATCCAAAAAAATTACTGAAACATCAAATTGATTACCAAAAATGCTGGCAAAACACTTGAAAGACTCAAAAAGTTGTTTCCAATCCCTAAAAGGTAGTTTCTTGTCTCTATTTGGTCATTTTTGGGAGAAAGGTAGTTTCATGTCTCTGTTTGGTCATTTTTGGGGAAAAGGGTAGTTTCTTTTCTCTATTTAGAAATTTTTTGGAGAAAGGTAGTTTATTGTCTCTGTTTAGTAATTTTTTGGAGAAAGGTAGTCTCATGTCTCTATTTGGTCATTTTGGGGAGAAAGGTAGTTTCATGTCTTTGTTTGGTCATTTTTGGGAGAAAGGTAGTTTTCCATCTCTATTTGGTTATTTATGGGAGAAAGGAAGTTTCCTATCTTTGTTTAGTCATATTTGGGAGAAAGGTAGTTTTCTATCTCTGTTTAGTCATTTTTGGGAGAAAGATAGTTTCCTGTATCTATTTAGTCATATTTGGGAGAAAGGTATTTTCTTGTCTTTGTTTGCTTGTTTTTGGGAAATGCAGAGAGTCATATCTAGTTCATTGTATATGGGACAATATTTATTTCCATACATCACTTGAAAATTTTCATCTGTGTTCCAAATGCCCCTCTTCAAGCACTTTCAAGTTCTGTTTTGACATTTGTCAGAATAAATCAAATTAATACTATTGTTATCATAATTGACCCAATTTCTCATTATATCAATAACACTCTTAGTGCATTTATTTTCAAATCAACTATCCTATCTAGTTTTTAGAGGTAAACATTAGGGAAATTCTACCCTCCATCGAGACCTCGGAAACTAAAATCATCAACCATCAAAATCCTTTCAAATCTAGAGAATTCTTTGCACATATCCATCAATATTGAACCTTTAGTAATCAATTGTCATTGTATCCAATGTAGGGTTATCCTGATTTCATGGTCTATATCGATCTCACCATTCTCAGTTGCAAAAAGTTCCTAAGAAAAAATATCTCTCTTGCATGGTAGACACATTGAACCAAGAATAAACATCAACACAAGAAATTTCATATGTTAATACTCTAAGGTCCAAGATTATTGAGAGGGGGATTGAATTAGTAATCTATCAAATCAAAAAATTTCAAAACTCATTCAACACATTAAAAATATTCATCAACTTTCAACCTTATGCAACAATTAAAAAAAGTGACCAAATAAACATCAAAACATGCAAAAAAGTGACACTAGTATTTTTCTCATGGAAACCCTTGGTTAGAGGGAAAATCCATGGTGGGAATTAATGCCCACAAGTATTTGTACTATCCTAAAATGTGCCCTATTAAAAGCCTAGCCCTAGTAGGAGCTTACAACGATGCCTATTTAGGAGTAGACCTTGTTAGGAGACACCTGGTCAAGGGATTTTCATCTAGCCATGTTAGGAGCTTTACCCTATTAGGATTAACCTTGTTAAAGGATTTAAACCATAATTAAAGAGCCATGTAGTTAAAGGATATACTAATCAAGACCTGTTAGGATCTAGTCTATTAAGGTATTCTCTTGCGAAACCTATTAGGACTCAACAAGTATAATGACCAGGGTGTAGCACTCCTCCCATGCATGTTCAGATCCAATTAAGAGAAAAACTTCTTCTTACAACCAATATTCATTCTTAACTTGACCGCACCTTCACATCCATGATCTACACTTGTATAATTCATCGATTTACATATAAATACATTACATGTTCATTAGGGATGTAGTCACCTTACAAAACCTATTACAATGGAATTTCATTCATTACAATAATTCAGACTCAATCCTTGAACCCTAAAATGTATTATCAATCTAGAATATTTGATTACAAATTGAGTTCATCCACATGATTCATCACACATCGATTTAAGCCAATAATAATCAAAACTTTATTTGATTTCCCCTATATGCTTCCAAAAATTGATAGATTCGATAACCTCAATCAATGAAATAGAAAATCATTATTATAAATCTATTATTCCACACCACCTTAACACCTGGATCATGAAAACATCCACTACAACTGATTGCATCATCACCACTCACCGATCTAACACCAATTTCTCAAGCATGTTCAAACATTTTTCTTTCTTGCTTAGAATGATCTTATATCAACTGAAATGATGTCTTGCAGTACTCCAATCTTGTAGTGATCATAGTAGAAATAACATATTCTAGTCAAGATAATCATATCATGACTACAATACTTGGATTTATATTGATTTAATAGAACAATCAAATCATTCACTGTCGATTCTTCTATCTGCCCTATTTCTCTTTAATCGATCATAAGTTTCTCCATTTTTGTTTCCAGTATACGATATTTTATAGAATGCCTCAAGAGATATCCATGAATCTCCAACAGTGATCACTTACTCCAATTCCTACTGCAACAAATAATTCATCTGCACAAATACTTAGAAGCACATTAGGAACAATGTCAACAAATATAACACAAAGTTGACATCAATGACAACATAATAAATTATCTTTCTATCATCGAAACTGTACCAATCAACACTCAATCAATCTCTACATATGTTATGCCAATAATATCCCCCTTTGGCATTGATGGAAACACCACATTAATGTGATAACAATTTATCCTCCTTAGTTGGTGCACTAAACTTCTTGTCTTGATCATCTTGGTCTTCTCCCCAATACATGTAGCTTGTTCTTATTCCCCTTTGAAAACAATGTCAAATATGCCACATAGGTCACCAACTTCTACAACATCTTCCTATCCCTTTGAATTCTCCCCCTAAGGAGTAGTTCCCTTTAACATCAATCCAATATTGAAAGATATTCAATGATTCCACTAGATTGATGCTTAAAACAACATCTTAGTGTTGTTCAGGTAGTGGGATAACCCCTAAATTACCCCTCGGATACTCAAAAGTTGGTGCAGGAGCATCCTGGGTTGCCTTGATATCCTTCTCATATTTGTTCATTTTTCTAGTTAGTGCCAATTTGTAGTTCTTGTTGAGTTTCAATGTGTGCCAAGCTATCTAGTGTTAGCTGAGTTCCTATTTGTGTCGAGCTACCAGTGTTGGTCAAGTGTTCCTTCTTGTACCCAGTGAACCTGATGCTCGATTCTACTTGATCGAGCTGGTCTTTGCTTGGATTCTATTGAATCCAACTTGTGTATTTAATTTCTTGTTGCCTATTTAATATTTTCATCTTGTCTTGGGATGTGTGCAGACTCTTTGGTCAGCCTTCCATCTTTGTAAGCCATTTGAAAATTATAAATAACGATGTCTAGGAGTAGGTTTGGGAGGAGCTAGTAGAGAAAGTAGCAGATGGTGATACGAGAAGATAGAAGATACATTAAATTTGCATGTTGATAAATATTTTTTGGCCATAACCTAGAAGGCCTCAGAGTTGGGCATGTATGTTGTAATTTCATGAATTAATAAAAGATATTTGATGTTCCTCCTCTCCTTGGTGTTTTTCTCTGTGTTGTTTTCTTCCATTGTGTGTAATTGTAGGGTGATTGGATAGTTGGGTGTGCCTTCATCCCTAAACCCTCCCATCCTACTTGTGTCAGGTGGTATCAGAGCTAAGTTTTTCCTTGGTGGATTGGATTGTGTAGAACCCTGAGTTGATTTGGTTGTAGGGTGGAAGATCTGTGGATTTGACCTATAACATGCAGAGGGTTACGATCTTACAGGAACTGTCAAGGTGGTTTGAGGAAGAGGAAATGTTGATAATCCTATAATGGATATGTTGAGAAAAATTAAAGCTAGATTAGATGTAGAGACAGCCAAGCAAAGAGAAGCACATCTTGATGATGTGAGTGTTGATGAAGCAGAAGCACCAAACCCTAATCCAAAACCTGAGGAAGATCAAGATGAGGAAATATTATTGAGAGTATTGTCAAGGGCACATTCAAAGCATGTTGTTGAAGTTGTTTCTTATGATGGCAAGTTGGATACCAATGCTTTGTTGGATTGGATCTCTGATATGGATAATTTCTTTAAGTTTTAAAGCACTCCTGATAAAAGGAAGGTGAAAATTGCAATCACTAGGCTGAAAGGTCATGCCTCACAATGGTGGGAGCACTCACAAACTGATAGACAAAGAAGAGGAAAGGAAAAGATCATAACTTGGTTGAAAATGGTGAACAAGGTGAAGAAGAAGTTCCTTCCTATTGATTACTAAGTTATCTTGTTGAGGAAGGTGCAAAACCTTAGACAAAAGGACATGACTATGAAGGAATTGATGACATAAGTTTTTCCATTAGTATGCAAAGAGAAAATAGTTGTTTTGAACAGTCGGTTACACTACACCAAAAGTCAGGTTTCAGTTCAGACTAAAAGTCCTAAGTAAAGGGAAACTCGATGACACAAGTTTTGTAGTGTAAATAGAATGTGCAACCCAAAGATGATATAGAGGAACCTGACAAGCAGGTTACACTATAAACCAAAAGAGAAGAAACAGAGGAACCTGAAAGAAAGGTAACCCAATAGAAAGTTCTAAAAAGGAACACTGAAAGACAGTCAAACTGATTTCAGAGCAAAACGAGCATCAAACACTGAAAGTCAATTATATCCTGAGAAAAGTGGATCTGACTTCCACGTCAGATAAAAAAGTTATATTCTATTTTTAGAGTTTTCATTTGTTTTAAAACAATTTCTTGAGGAAAAAGAAACATTATTGTAATTTTTTTAATCAGTCTAACTAATTAAATACATGCAAACTAGGAGATCGAGGTCAAGTTGTAAACCTTTGATCATAGATTTAGTGTTGTAATACGTGAAACTAAATTAGGTCAATCTATGTTATAAATAGATGTTGTAATCATTCATTTGAGATGGATGAGAGGATGAATGTATCTAATGAGAACATTTATGGATCAGACTGATAGTTTCAAGAAGTAGAACAGAAAAAGATGAATTTGGTTATCAAGAACCAAGGCTATCGAGCATTAGAGGTATTAATCAATCACATTAGGTGATACTTTGTACATGTAATCTTGAATGGATCTATAATCAAAAATTGTAGATTGCATACACTCAGGTCAATGAGTATTTTTGTCTACATTCTAACAAGTGTAGAAAATAGAAGAAATCATTTCAAGAATGGTGGATTTAACAATCATATTTTAAATATCTTAACCGAGTGCACACTAAATAGTGTTGCTAAAGCTCTTAATAGAGTAGACCTTAACTAGTCTCCACATAATACTCCTAACAGGGTATATCATCGGAAGTGATCAAATTGTAAGCCTTAACTGACCCCTTCCAATCTGTAGATAGTGAAGTTTTTGTGGGTGCCATCCCCACCATAGTTTTTACCTTCTAACAGGAGTTTTCTGCATTACCATATCTTGTGTTATTGCTTTAATAAATATTTCTATGAATGTCTACATACAATTAAGATAATGAATTGATATCACATGCATAAAGAAAGAACATTAGATATGATTGGTAAAGCAAAGATTTGATTACATAATGTTAAAGGTTAATTAACTAAAAAATTTAGAGGTACTAATTCACCCCTCCCCTCTTAGTACACACTTCCCATTATTTCAAAAAATTGGTATCAAAGCTAGATCTCTTATTTGGGAAGTTTAAAGACTTAAGAGAAAAGATCGTACAATGGAGAAGTACATGCTTGACAAGAGTATTGAGAATCAAAAGCTAGAAATTCAGATCTTCTATGAGTAGTATAAAGAAGCTAGAATCAAGATGAGACAACTGGTAGATGAAATAAATATTATGGCATCTTTCTGTAATGAAAAAAACTACCATGAGGAAGAGATACTAGATCTATTTGAGTCTTCAAGATCTACAACTAGAAAAGAATAAGACACATCAAAAGAAAGCATCACGAGTCTGAATGAAATCAATCAACATCTAGCTGGACAAGTAAAATCTCTACAAATCAATCAAGAGACGTAGATGGTAAGAATGATTGATGTCATGAACAATGCTAGACAAGTGGAGAAAGAAAGAACACTACCTATTGATGACAGAAGGATGATTACTAAAAAGCTACAAGAGAAAGAGTCAGAAATAAAAAGAATTATAGAACATCATCATGAGATCACAAATTAGATTATTCTTATGATTCAAGAGGCAAATAAAATGAATAAAGAACTCATTTAAAGAATAGAAGTTATTGGTGAGCTAAGAGAAGAAAATGAAAAGCTGAAACATGAAGTAAGAATTTAGAAATAGCATAATGACGTAATCAAGAGAGCTGAAGAAAGAAACAAAAGGATGGATGATTTTCTAGATTGACAAAGAAGAGTCAACAACAATACTGTACTAAGCTATACCAAGAATGGAGAATCACCCAACCAAGATAATCCAAAGAATGACTATGCAAATCCAAGACAAAGAAAGCTGACATGCAATCACTGTGGAAGGCAAGGCCACACATCAAATGTTTGTAGGAGCAAAATGAAAGGTATTACTAAATCCACATATTCATTCATAGGAATTTGTTATAAATATAAAAAGAAAGGACATAAAACATATGAATGTAAATCTGAGGTGAAACACCCAAAGAAGGAAACCTACATGGACAAATATTGTCCTACTTGCAAAATGCATGGGCACACATCTCTTGAATGCAAGAAGAAGAAAAGAAAGCATGGAAGCCTAAAGAAAATGAAACTTCCTATCAACCAAAAAGAGTCAGTAACCAATATGTTTGGGATTACAATACATGGGAAAACTACACAGCATGTGGAAGATTTGGTCACATAGCTGGAAACTGTATGAGACAATGGACAAGAAAGTCTAGGAGCTGGACTAACCCCAGAATGGCATGTCTACATTGTCATAAAGTTGGTCATCTAAAGAAATACTGTAGAGACTGAATGAAAGAGAATAGCACCTTATCCAATTGAAACACCATTGAAGACATCACAAAGATGAGAAACAAAATGTGGAGGAAAGCTACAAACTCTGATGAAGATGGACCGAGCAATGCAATTGAAGACACCTTATCCAATGGATTTGGTGACAAAATCACCCCCACCTAAGAAGAACAAGTAAGTATGGAAATGCATTATACCAAGTTATATTTTGCATTATTTCCATTATACAGAGTTAAAATACCAAATCAACATGATTAAAGATGCACTATGGTATTGCTTGTTACAATTGTGTGAATTCAATTTCATCGGTCAATACATACCAAAATGCATCGGTGTACACACAAAGCTAAAGTTGCCTACACTTACCAAGAATTGTCGGTTAACATATAAAAGCTAAAGTTGCTAGTTTAAACTGAGATCTATCGGTAATCATGAAAGTTGACTTGTCGTCTTTGGCATACACCAAAATATTTCAGTGAACGTAACAAGGTAACAACTCCCTCGAAGCATCACGTTATAACTGAAAAATGTTATTGTGTATCACCCGACGTCTCCATCTTCACACACCAAGAAGTGGTTGAGCATTAATGACTCGACTTAGGGAAAAGTCTATAAATAGACGACGGAAGGGTTTCATTTCTCACCAAGCAACCAGAGTGAAGAGACAGAGTGAAACCAGAGCACAAAGTGACAACATTATAGAGAAACTCCAACCCGGTTCACAACACTCCAAACTGATTCCTAACAAGATATAGAGGTTGAAGTAAGTAACAGAGATAAATGAGAACTCTATTTTCATTTACCAGAAAAAGCCTTAATTTTAGAAATGATGGAAACTACATCAAGAACCGCTAAGCTCAAGAATGATAAAAAGAATAAGGTTAACCTAATCAAGAATTCAACATGTGAGGAACCTCATTACAATATATGTCCTGAGGGTTCTTCATAACCTGAAAATGTTTGTGCATTCTCCAGAATACGAGCTAGGGTTTTTATTTTCAAAGATGTGTGAGTGTATATACACTACAAGATTGCAAAAATAGGAGACCTAGAAGTTGAGAAAGCCTTCAAGAATATTTGCAACAATGATGGCACTATCAAGGAAGAGAATAATCATATTGAGGTAAAAGGGCTCAAAAATTCCCTATGGTTCCCGAAGGAGTTCAAGACTGAATGGATTCGGTTAGTACTAAGAAGGATACGTGATCGAAAGATATGGCTAGATGAGCCTACACCAATAACCAGGGATGTCATACATGTTGTTACTAGTTATCCCATAACCGATAAGGTAAAGTCACTAAAACACTTGCTTAAAGCCGACATTGAGAAGAATACAGTAGCTGCATGTGATGGAAGAGGACTAAAGGTATCCACCATCACCGATGATGAACTGAAATTTGGAGCATGTGTCCTAGGATACAAGTTCTTTCAAGATAGAAGGATGAACATTATTGCATCTGGAGTAGTGGATACAACATACAAGATTGTCAAGAAGGGACTATATTTGGATCTATCATAACTTCTGCTAAGACAATTAGAAGAGAACATGAAGACAATAAGAAATGCAAAGTCTAATTCATGTAAGTTTGGATCTCTGATAATGTGCATATTTTTCTATTTCCAAGAATCTTTCCCATCTATAGAAAATATCAAATGAGACAGTACAAGCCCAGTGACCATACAGATTAGTGAGTTTTGTTGGGCTTAATGAGAAGTAGTACTGAGAGGAGAGGGGTGAATCAGTACCTCTAAAAATTTTAACTCTTTTCACCATTCATCATTAGCAATCACTCTTTACTGTATTACCGACCATTATTGTTGTTCTTTCTTATGCATGTAATATTAAATCATAATCTTTAACTATTTTCAATATTCATAGAAACATTCATGAAAGTAATGAACACAAAACAAAAGATATGATATCATAGAAAACTCTTGTTAAGAAGTAAAAACTACGGTGGGGATGGCACCCACAAAACTTCACTATCTACAGAATGGAAGGGAGCCGATAAAGGCTTACAATTGATCAATTCTAGTGATCTACCCTATTAGGATTATTAAGTGGAGACCTATTAAGATCTACTCTATTAAGAGCCTTAGCAACACTGATTTAAGTGTGCACTCGGTTAAGAGATTTACAATAGGACTGTTAGGGCCACATTTCTTGAAAGGATTTCTTAAGTATACTACACTTGTTAGAATGAGTACATATGATTGACCTGACTATATGTAATCTACAATTGTTGATTACAGATCCATTAAAGCTCTCATAATAAGAATATCACCTTAAGTGACTGATTAATACCTTTCTCTGCTCGTCGATAGCCTATGTTCTTGTTCTTGAAACTGATTTGATTCTTTTATGTCCTTCTACATGAAATCTCTTATCTGGTTCTTAGATGCTCTCCATGGCTACAATCTTCATCAAACAACAACATGTTCACAATAGATTGAGCATCTATTTATACAATTATTTGACCTATCTTAGAATCACGTATTACAATGTTAACTCTCAGATCCAAGGTTTACAACTTGACCTTGGTCTTTATTTTGCATGTTTTAAATCAGAAAAACTAATTAAAACAATAATAAATACATTGCTTTCTCTGCACATAATGGATTTAAAACAAATCAAGAAGCTATATATACAACTTCAGTGATTTATCTGACGTGGGAAGTCAGATCCACTTTTTGCAAGATGTAACTGACTGTCAGTTCTTAGTCATCGGGTTGAACTAAAATTATGTCAGCGTTCCTTTGTTGAACTAATCATCAAGTTCCCTTCATCTTTCAGGTTCCTCTCTTTTCTATTCCATCAGGTTGCACTGTTGTTACTCATCGGGTTCCTTTATCCTTTTTGTCATCGGGTAACACTAAATAGTGTTTGTCAGGATGCTTTGAACTTGGCAGTATCGGGTAACCTTGGCGTCAAGTACTATTGTGCCCTGTCTATTGGTGTAGTGTAAACCGATTGTGTAGATCATGTTTTTCCTTGTGTATACTAATGGAAAATTATAATGCCTTCAATCTACCCCTTTGGCATTAGTATCAAAAATTGATATGTGCATAATACTAAAGTGTTTAGTATGTACACCATGTCTATATCCTTTTTATTATATGACTCCCCCTAACTATATGCATCGATATAGTATAAGTATATATGTACATGTATACTTTCCTTTGTATTATACATTCCTTGTTCTTTTCTCTTTCAATTGTTTGACTGTATGTACAATCCATTCCTCCTTTCACTTCCCCCTTATTTTACTATTTTTGTACATATCACTTCCCCCTTTATTTGAAACTCATGAAAAAAATGTACAACTTATAAGTTGCCAAAAATGTGTAACTTACAATGTGTCAAGAATATGTGAGTGGGTGTTCTTGATGTCTTCGAGAAATTTCTCCCATTTTTATTTTAGGAGTTCTAGTGCTATGTGCTCTAGCTCTAGCCTTGCATGCATATCATAAATGTTGTTTAGGACAGAAATTTTTGGGGTGGAAATTAGTGTATTTTCTTTTGTTACATGTTGTTGCAGTAGTGAAAGTGTCGGTAAGAGTTGAGCTTGAATCTCATTTACCTCATCTATGTACTTCCTCTCTACAATCTGTATGTCCTGTCTCAATTTCCAAGCATGTTTGAGTTGCTCATTGTGCAATTTTATTGAATCTTCATTATTTGTGAAACTTTGTGCACTTGTCTTAAGATCAACATCTATTTGTGCTATCTTGTTGGTATACTCGTGAGTGAGTTGGTCAAGCGTGCATAATTTTTGTATCAAGGTAATAGCTTCTAAGATGATTGTATCAATTGTGCTTGCCAATTTAGAAAGCTTTGCCTTCTACAATACCACTTGCTGGCTTATCTTTTTTGCTAGCTTGAACTCATATTTCTGTTCAAGTCTTTCTTCCATGACCTTCTCAGCATCGATGTTCTGAGATGTGATTGCCTCTATGAGAACCACTAGTTGATCAAGAATTGTGGTTCTTTGATCAAAATCTACATCCGGTACTATTTTCTGAAGTATACCTCTTGCTACTTCCAGTACCTTTACCTCCTTTGTGGCTTTCCTTAATTTTTCTTGCATTGCTTTTCTCTCACAGAGTCTTGCATACTTGGTCAATTCAGTTGGATCCAATGTCCTCAGATCACAAACTTGAATCTCAATGATTTCATTCAGAGTTACTAGATTATTATGCTTTCTCTTCTTCTTCTTTGAGACTTGTGGGGACGTAGGTGTATTAACTACCATTGCTAATTCATTTGTCCTCTCTGAAGTGCTTGGTGATGGATTTTTAGAGGATGCTTCTTGTATTTTCTGCTTGGGGTGCACCTGTCAGTTTGGTGAATATGTCTCTCCATCAACCTTGGGTGTCTATGTAGATTTTTCTTCTATTTTCTTCTCCAGCTGATCCTTCTTTTCTTCTTCACTCTTATCTTTCTGCTTTTCCTCTTCTACCTTTTGTGTTTCTTCTCTATTTTGATTAGTAGATTTATCTTTCTGATCGTTGGTTGTAGCTTGCTCTACAGTTGTGTCCTTTGTATTATCTATGGTGTCTTTTACTTTAGCATCACCCTTGTCCTCAAGTGTGCTTTTGTCCTTTGTAGTAGATTCATCATTACCCTCTAGTATATTGATTTCCTTCATTAATAAAGGCATATTTCTTTGTATGCTAGCTTGGGATTTATCTAGAGTGGTGTCCTGCTCATTGGTTTGATCTTTTTGAGCAGTGGCATCCTCATGTTTTTGTACATGCTCTGCAGGGTCTGGTTTTGATAAGTCCATGACTAAAGTGTCTGGCCATACTTCATCAGAAATATCCATGTACTTGTTGACTCGAGTCTCCATTTGTTGTTACTTGATCTCATCCTTAAGTGATATGAATATAACATCATCCTCTTTTTGTGGATCCTTATCAGAGTCATAATGTGTGATGTCTTGAATGTCAAGATCATCCATGACTTTGTCAAAATCAATTTGCTCCATTTCTTCAACATTGTCCAAAGTAATGTGCTGAGAACTTGTCTTGTCTTTCTCCTCCTCTCTATGAGGTGTGTCGATGAGAAGTAATTGTTCCTCATGACTTGTTGAATCTACTAGCAGATCTAGGAGTTGTCTCCATTTTGTTTCGGTCATTGTGTCTAGCTCTATAAACTTATCTTCAAGCACTTTGTAAGCCCTTATCTTGGCTACAAATTTTCCTGAGTGCTTCTTCATAATTTCTTTGATTTCTTCAATCTTAGATTCGAGAGGCATAAGTGTAACAAGTACCCTCTCCCTTGCTTCTCTTTTAGTCTATAGAGCATATGACCACTGTTGATATATTCTATTACCCAACTCTTTGGGTATTTGATTTACAAATTCATCTCGTACATATTTAAATTTCACCATTGACCTGATTATTTCCTCTTGTATCTTATTTTGGTCCTCTAGTTTGAGTGTATCCCATTGTTTGATTTTCTTATTAGTCATTATACCATGTGTAGCAATGGATTCAATAGCCTCATCAATTGTTAGATTTCTAAAAAATTTCTTTACTACATCAGGCTCATCTTCTTTAGAATCCTCAATGTCAGCCTTAGTTCTGACCTTTTTTTTTCTCCTCTTTGTAGGTGTTGTCTTCACAGTTTTCTACTTTGTTTGTTTTGATGGTTGCTTCCTCTTATAGGTCCTTACTTGACCTTTCTTAAGAGGTGTGGTATTGGTATTTTTTGTTTGACTCCTTGTCCTCTACTTCTTTGTAGGAGGTGGAGGTGTATCAAATTCAGTTTCCTCAGAGTTTAATTTTTGTTCATCATGCCCTTCACCAATGGTGCCCTATTCATCGGTTTCCTCTGGTTTTTCTTGTTCCTCCTCAGTAACGGATAGACTCTTCTTGAGATTCTTAACCATCTTATCATTTTTCTTGACAGTTTTCTTGATTTCTAGGCCTCTTTTTATCTTTGATTTGGCCTCTTCATAGATCCCAAACCTTGGTTGTTTGTTTTCAATAGGCTCATTGATCAATGCATCAATAGCATTGGTTGCTTGATCTATGTTGATTTCATAATCCAATGGTGCTAACCAAGTTGTCCTTGGTACAACTGGTTTGATGTGGGTAAAATATGTGTCCACCATAAAAACATATTTCATCCCTATGTTTTTCAATAAGTTGTTCAAGGATCCTTGTTCTTTCCATCATCTTTTCCTTGAATTCAAGGATGTATGCAGTCATAATAGATTCAAAATTATCTCCTAGTGACTTAATTAGTTCACTAATCTATAATGTGATCAGTTTTGTGGTGTCCCATTTCACTTTTCCTACTGAAGGAAAGTATTATTGAAAGTAGAAAAAGATGCACATGATAAGTGATCCGAACTTACATGTTTTAGTCTTTGCAGACCATATTGTGTTCATGTTCTCATCAAGTTGTTTCAATAGGATCTCACATAGATCCATATGTATGCCCTTGGTCACCATTTTGTAAGCTATGCTTACTGATGTTACCAATATATTGTTCATCCTGCTTTCCTGAAAGATCTTGCACCCAATCACACATGCACCAAGTCTCAGTTCTTCGTCAGTGATGGTGTTCACTTTCAGACCTCTTTTGTCACAGTCAACTTTACTAATGTTTTAAAATTCTTTCCTGGAAGGATGTTTGTGACCCTTAGGCTTGTTAGTTATTGGATAACCAGCGATAGTGTGAAGGACATCCTTATTGATTTTCCTGGGTTAATCTAACCACAACTTCCGGTCATGCATTTTGCTAAGTACCAATCTGATCCAGTCAGTTTTGAATTCCCTCAAAAAAATATAGGGCATTAGTTATCCCTTTAACCTCTAAGTGTTTTTTCTCTTCCTTCAGGTTGTCTTCTACATCACAAATCTTCTTATAAGCTTCATCCATCTCTAGATCACCCATTTCGATGATCTTGCAGTGAATATAATACCTAACATCTTCTATAAGCAAAACCCTAGGTGGAATCTTAGAGAATGTGTCAGTTTCATCAGGTTATGATGCAATCTTTGGGCATATCTTGTATTTGGGCTCTACACAGGTACTATTCTTGATTAACCTAACCACAGTCATCTTATCACTCTTGATCTTAGTGATTCTTGATGTGGTTTCCATCATTTTTCAAGTTTTAGGGCTTTCTTAAAATTTAGGGCTTCCTTGATAAATAATGACAAAGTACTTTTGGTACCCTTGGTACTTACTTCAACCTGTAATAATGGTAAATGATTTTTTTGCTATGTGTGGATTGAGTTGAGTTCACTCAAGTGAATGCTCTTCAATAGCTCTATTTTTTTCTCTTCTTTTCTCTTCAAATTGCTGGTGCAAAATGAAGTGCTCTCGTCGTCTATTTATAGACTTTTTTCCCTACGTCTTTGTCATAAATGCTCAAAGACTCGTTGGGACATGAAGATGGAGTTCATTGGCAAGACTTTCAAAATCATCGTCGATGTTTTTAGGTTGCTCGGGACAGTTGTTAACAATTTTTCTTTTACCAAGGGATATCGGTATTCTGTCATGAAAACTTTGTAACTTTGCTTCCTTACCGACGGGTGTCAGGCTACATTGGTAACTTAACCATTTTATGTGTTGATCAAAAATTTCTGATAAGTGTAAATATTTCATCCTTTATGTTCACCACTGATTTTTAGTATGTGTATACCGATGGGGTTGTTTTCTCATATTTTAAATAAGTAACATAATATGCATCTTTATTTATGCAAATTTTGACTATCTATCAATTGTATAATGGAACTTATGCAAAATACGACTTGGTGTAGTGCAGTTCCATACTTGTTCAACTTAAGTGGGGTTGGTGATGTCACTAGATCCATTGGATGGGGTGTCACCATTTTCATTGCTTGGTCTAGCTTCATCATTGCTTGAAGCTTTTCTCCACATTTTGTCTCTAGCCCTGTGAATATCTTCAATGGTGTTTCCATTGGGATATGTGCTTGTCTCTGTCATTTGGTCTTTGAAATCCTTTTTGAGATGACCAACTTTGTGATAGTGTAAGCATGTCATTCTGGGGTTTGACCAGTCTCTAGACCTTTTGGTCCATGCCCTCATGTAGTTTGCAGCAATGTGACCATATCTACCACAAGTTGTATATTTTTTCCAAGTATTGTAGTCCCATACATATTGATTACCAATTCGCTTTGGTTGATAGGGAGTTTCCTGACCTTTAGGCTTCCATGCTTGCCTTTTCTTTTTCCAGCATTCAAGGCTTGTGTGCCCATTCATATTGCATGTAGGATAGTATTTGTCCATGTAGGTTTCCCTCTTGGGTTGATCCATCCTAGACTTACATTCATATGCTTTATGTCCTTTCTTGTTACATCTATAATAGAATCCTATGAATGAAGATGTAGATTTAGGAATACCTTTCATTTTTCCTCAGCATACATTTCTTGTGTGGCCTTGCTTTCCACAGTGTTTTCATGTTAGCTTTCTTGGTCTTTGATTTTCATAGACATTATTTGGATTGGCTTGATTTGATGATTCTCCTTTTTCAGTAAATCCTAGACCATTGTTGTTGTTTACTCTTTGTTGTCCTTCAATAAAATCATCCATTCTTTAATTTCTCTGTTCAGCCTTTCTGATAGCTTCATTATGTTGTTGCTAAATTCTAACCTCATGCTTTACTTTTTCATTCTCTTCTCTTAGTTCACCGATAGCCTGTGCTCTTTCAATGAGTTCTATATTCATTCTGTTTGCTTCTTGACTCATTAGAATAATTTGATTTGTAATATTATGGTCATGCTCAACATCTCTTTGAATTTCTAACTCCTTTTCTTGTAGTTTCTCTGTAATCTTCCTTTTGTAATCAATAGCAAGTGTTCTTTCTGTTTCAGCTTGTCTAGTAGAACTCATAACATCAATCATTCTCACCATCTAGGTCTCTTGACCAATTTGCAGCATCTTTATTTGTTCTGATAGGTGTTGATTGATCTCCTTCAGATTTGTGATGTTCTCTTCTGATGTATCCGATAAATTACTTGTATTTGATCCTGAAGATTCAAAGAAATCTGGAATCTCTTCTTCTTGATAATATTTTTCATTACTCTAGGTTTCCATACCTTTCCTCTCATCCAACAATTCTCTCACCTTGATTCTGGCTTCTTTATACTGTTCATAGAACATCTGTATCTCAAGCTTTTTATTCTCAATATTCTTATCAAGTTTGTACTTCTCCATTGTATGATCTTTGCTCTTAAGCCGTTAAGATTTCCAAGAAGAAACTTATCTCTGATACCAATTGTTGGGATTAATGAGAAGTAGTACTGAGAGGGGAGGGGTGAATCAGTAACTCTAAAACTTTTAACTCTTTTCACCATTCATCATTAGCAATCATTATTTACTATATTACCGACCATTACTGTTGTTCTTTCTTATGCATGTAATATTAAATGATAATCTTTAACTATTTTCAAAATTCATAGAAACATTCATGAAAGTAATGAACACATAACACAAGATATGATATCACAGAAAACTCATGTTAGGAAATAAAAAGTTCAGTGGGGATGGTACCCACAAAACTTTACTATCTGTAGAATTGAAGGGATCCGGTAAAGGTTTGTAATTGATAACTTCTGATTATCTACCATGTTAGGAGTATTAAAGAGGAGACCTATTAAGATCTACTATGTTAAGACCTTTAGAAACACTTATTTAAGTGTGCACTTGGTTAAGAGATTTACAATAGGGCTGTTAGGTCCACCTTTCTTGAAAGGATTTCTTATGTGTACTACACTTGTTAGAATGAGTACATATGATTGACTTGACTGTATGCAATCTAAAATTTCTGATTACAGATCCATTAAATCTCTCATAATAATAATATCACCTTAAGTGACTAATTAATACCTTTCTCTACTCATCGGTAGCCTATGTTCTTGTTCTTGAAATTGATTTGATTCTTTTCTGTCCTTCTACATGAAATCTCTTGTCTGGTTCTTAGATGCTCTCCGTGGCTACAATCTTCATCGAACAACAACATGTTCACAATAGATTGAGCATCTATTTATACAATTATTTGACCTATCTTATAATCACATATCACAATGTTAACTCTTAGATCCAAGGTTACAACTTGACCTTGATCTTTAGTTTGCATGTTTTAAATCAGTAAAACTCATTAAAACAATAATAAATACATTGGTTTCTCCACACAAAATAGATTTAAAACAAATCAAGAGCCTATATATACAAATTCAGTGATTTATCTGACGTGGAAAGTCAGATCCACTTTTTGCAGGATGTAACTGACTATCGGTTCTTGGTCGTCGGGTTGAACTAAAAGTATGTTGGTGTTCCTTTTCTAAACTGATTGTTGGGTTCCCTTCATCTATCAGGTTCCTCTCTTTGTTTTTCTATCAAGTTGCACTATTGTTACTCGTCAGGTTACTTTATCCTTTTTGTCATCAAGTAACACTAAATAGTGTTTTTCAAGATGCTTTGAACTTGGCAGTATTGGCTAACCTTGGCGTTGGGTAGTGTTGTGCCCTCTATGTTGGTGTAGTGTAAACCAATGGTGTAGATCATGTTTTTCCTTGTGTATACTAATGTAAAAATATAATGCCTTCAAGTTTATCAAATTACTAGGAGACAATTTTGAATCAGTCATGGATGAATACTTTGTTGGATTCAAAGATAGAATGCAGAAGAGAGTAAGGATTCTAGAATAGTAAATAGAAAAGTTCAAGACTGACATATGTTTTATGGTGGACACTGACTACACCTACATCAAGCCATTTGTACCAAGGACAACATGTCTAGCACCACTTGATTATGAGGTGAACATAGATCAAGCATCAAATGCAATTGAGCAATTGATAAATGAGCCATTAGATAAAACACAACCTAAGTTTGGAACTTATGAGGAGGCAAAAGAAAGGATTAAAAATGGCTTAGTTGTGAAGAAGATTTATAGGAAGAAAGACAAGATGGTTAAGAAATTAAAGAAAAATCTATCAGTGAATGAAGAGGAAACTAAATAGAAAGAAGAAATCGAGGGTCAGTCACCTGTCGGTGAAGCTAAGAAGGAGAGTGACTCAGAATCCATAGAGTCAGATACATCACTATCTCCAATAGCAAAGAAACCTAGGACCACTACTGCATCCAGGACCAGGAGTCAGATAGCAAAGGATGTAAGTCCTTCACCGATAAAGAAAGTTCAAGTAAGGACCTACAAAAGAAAACCTCAAACCAAATATTCCAAAGCACTGAAGAGGAGAAGGAAATTAATCCTAACCAAGGAAGATATAGAAGATACTAAAGTGGATGAATCTGTCCAAAAAGAAAAGAATAAGATTCATAAAATTATTGATGAGGTATGTGCTTCAATTGTCAAATAGGGAACAGTCAATGATAGAAATATTAAGAAATGACTAACATTGGATCTCGAGGATCAAAATAAAATTGAAGAGGCAATTATCAAAATTATGTGTATATTCAAATATCTTCCCATACAATTGGAAGATAATATGCCAAAATAACTTTAGGATAGATTATCGGCAAGATGGACATTTGCTTTACACTCAGAGAAATAGATTAGGGAAAGATCCCTAGTATCCATCATACCTCCTAAATCTAAAATGGAGGAGATTGAATAAGTGATGAAGAATCACTCCAAAAGGTTCTCACCAAAGTTGAGAGCCTACCAAGTACTTAAAGGACATCTACTTGAACTAGATAGGAAGAGTGAGGCTAAATGGAGAAAGATACTTGATATACCTAAAAAGGATACAAGTACCGAGTGACAAGAAGCTCTTACCAAAAATCAACAGAACAAAGATGATCAGGCTAAAAAGAGTCCTGACCATATTATTATCACTAATGAAGATTTCAATGAAGAATCATTGAACACGAAATGCAACAAGGATATGGATGTTGCAAATGAAACATGGTTGGACAATACAATTATTGATATTACTGGAGGAGATCCTGCAGATGAGATTCAGAAAGACGAAGATGTCACTGTTGTCAATGACCAAAATGACAAATAGGACACTACAACAAATTTAGCACATGTAGACACACCAGGACAGATACCACTATTGATACAAGCTATTACCATTATCTCAGAGAAGGAGAAGCCACCTAAAAAAGATGCAAGAATACCTAAAGATAAGGGTAATGATGAAAAGAAGGATACAACCGATGAACAGGTAGTCAACGATAGAGAAAAAAAATATGGTGATAAAAATGTTACAAATATAGATCACACACAAAAATATGGAGATAACACCAAAAAACATGCACAAATAAAATATACAGATAAAGAGAAAAAAGAGAAAGGTGAACAAGATAAGATAGTTGATACCACGCCTAAGGACACCAAAGGGGATGTTGCAAATACACCGAAGGTGGATAAGGAGACGTCCTCAGGCAACCAAGAGGAAAACACCAAGTAGAAAGAAAAAAATGTACAACACCATAGAAGCCATCAAGTAGCACATCAGACCAAGAAGAGAAGTTGGCTATAGTTTTACATACATGTGCATCACAAAATAAGAAAAAGAATACCAAGAAGAATAATTTGGAGGTCACACTTGATGAGATCATAGAAATACCAAAGTGTGATCCAACTACTTTATATTTTGAATCACTCCAAGAATATGGAGAAATTTGTCAAAGAAAAGCTTTGCAAGAAAAGCTTAAAAAGCAGCACCGAGACTCCTTAGTATTAGAGACCACAAGGGATATCTTCAACTAGATAGTCCCCAACATAGATGTTGATCACAATTCCCCCATTATAGATCAAATTTTTTTTCTCACTGACACCATCACAAGACAGAATGTGGATGCAGAAAAGGCGATTGAGGAATAAGCAGAATAGAAGTTCCAAATTAAAATGACAAAAAATATCAGCCAAAAAGTGGCAAAAAATAAGGTAAAGCTTTCAGAATTAAAAAATGAAATAGATCCAATCATTACTAAAGTTGTTTCCTTAATTCAAAAGCTATGCACTTTGGAGAAATTCACAAAGGATAATAATGATAAGATTGCAAAGATCGATTCCGATCTAAATGCAAGTGCTCAAAGTCTAACCATAGATGGAAATACAATCAAATTTCATTATGAGAAGATAATTGAAATCAAATGGTTAAGACAAGAAATTTGGGAATAACAATCACGGTTTTGAGAAGAGGTTACTGAGCTATAGGCTCAACTTTTACCAAACCTCACACTTCTGCAATAACACATAAGTTTGGCAAGACAAATAATTGCCACCCCTAAGATGTCTGTAGTAGACAGTGTCTAAAACATGCATGTCAGGATCACACTAGAGAATATGGCTCTTGAGCATCTCAAGGAGAAATGGGAGAAGATGATGGAGGAAATGAAGACCTCTCACTCTCATATTTTTGATGAGCTATAGGTATACACCTTTTCCCTTACTATTAAAAAAGGGGGAAAAGGAAAATGATATGTATAGAGCATATAGTAAAAATGGGAAAAGGAAGAGATAGTATAAAGACAAGTGTACATACACATATATTATACTATACCAACATATGCATTGGGGGAGTCATTAAATGACTAAGTAATATACATGTTGTACATACTAAACAATTTAGTATTTTACACATATCAGTTTTTGATACTAATGTCAAAGGGGGAGATTGATGATATAAGTTTTGATATTAGTATGCAAAGAGAAAATAGTTGTTTTGAACAGTCGGTTACACTACATCAAAAGTCAGGTTTCAGTTCAGACTGAAAGTGCTAAGTAAAGGGAAACCCAATGACACAAGTTTTGCAGTGTAAACCGGATGTGCAACCCAAAGATGATATAGAGGAACCCGATAGCAAGGGAACCCGACAGACAGTTCTACAAAGGAACACCAGAAGACAGTCAAACTAATTTAAGAGCAAACTGAGCATCAAACACTGAAAGTCAGTTATATCCTGAGAAAAGTGGATCTAACTTCCACGTTAGATAAAATAGTTATATTCTATTTTTAGAGTTTTGATTTGTTTTAAAACCATTTCTTGAGGGACAAGAAACATTATTGTAATTGTTTTAATTAGTCTAACTGATTAAATACATGAAAACTAGGAGATCAAGGTCAAGTTGTAAACCTTTGATCATAGAGTTAGTCTTGTAATATGTGAAACTAAATTAGGTCAATCTATGTTATAAATAGATGTTGTAATCATTCATTTGAGATGGATGAGAGGTTGAATGTAGACAATGATCAAATCTATGGATCAGAGTGAGATTTTCGAGAAGCATAACAACAAAATATGAATTTGGTTATCAAGAACCAAGAACCAAGGCTACCGAGCAACATAGGTATTAATAAATCATATTAGGTGATACTTTGTACATGTAATATTTAATGGATCTGTAATCATAAATTGTAGATTGCATACACTCAGGTCAATGAGTATTTTTTTCTACATTATAAAAGTGTAGCAAATAGAAGAAATCATTTCAAGAAACGTGGATTTAACAATCCTATTGTAAATCTCTTAACCGAGTGCACACTAAATAGTGTTGCTAAAGCTCTTAACAGAGTAGACCTTAACCAGTCTCCACATAATACTCAAGTAACATGGTAGATCATTAGAAGTGGTCAAATTGTAAGCCTTAACTGGCCCCTTCCAATCTGTAGATAGTGAAGTTTTTGTGGGTGTCATCCCCACCGCAGTTTTTACTTTCTAACAGGAGTTTTCTACATTACCATATCTTGTGTTATGTGTTATTTCCTTCATTAATGTTTCTATGAATGTCTACATACAATTAAGATAATTAATTGATATCACATGCATAAAGAAAGAACAACAAATATGATCGGTAAAGCAAAGATTTGATTACATAAGGTTAAAGGTTAATTAACTAAAAGTTTTAGAGGTTCTAATTCATCCCTCCCCTCTCAGTACACACTTCCCATTATTTCCAATAGGAATACACTAAGAAAATATATAGATTGGAGATCAGATCTAGACATTTCGATGATGAGGTTGAGAAATTTGCAAGATACCTGAATGGACTAGGATCTGAAATTCAAGATGAAATAAGTTTTGTAAAATTGGATAGTGTGGAAGAAGCATATCAATAGGCCTTGAAATCTAAGGATATCTTGACAAAGAAGTATGAAAAAAGATGGAGAGGTCAAGGTGGTATATTATAGAGAGGCAGAGGTAGATCCTATGGTGAAGTTGGCAGATCTGATAATTTTATGCAAGATAAGGGCAAATATGAGTGGAAAAATGATGATAAAATCAAGACCAAGTGGAAAGGTGATAGTTCTTATCAAGGAGGTAGTAGTTCCTACCGAGGAAGAGGTAGAGGTGGTTTTAGTGGTAATTGTTTCAGATGTGGCAAAGAAGGGCATAGATGTCATGCCCCACAAGGGAACCGGGGAAAAGAACAAAGATTCTCTTTATAAAAGAAAACCTAAGTAATGATTTATGAAAAATTTTGAATTTTTAAAGAATTACATGAACAAAACATAGTTTAACTTAGATTCCTCCAAGGTTCCCTTCTTAATAAATGCACAATTTATTTAACTCCATTAGTGTACTAGCAACTTGATTTAATTCTTAAGCAAACTACATCTCAAAATTTGTAGATTCTTTATAAAGAAATACAAAGTACTTTCATTTCAATTTGCCATTTAAATCCATTTCATTCCTAAGTATCCTTTATGAATGAGATAGCTTTTAAAGAAAATAGAATCATCTAAATCATTTGATACATTACAAATATTACATTTGTTTTTCAATAGCTTTTCACTTAATCAACAATAATGAGAAACATACTACTTTACTTGGAATGTTACAAAAT
>MU225506.1:541905-561002 GCA_018584345.1 Thuja plicata | reverse complement strand
AAAATACATCATACATGTAGTAAAAACACATCATAAACACATTTGAGAACTACATCAAAGAATAGAAAATAATAAGGTAGTTTAGGGATGTTTAGGAAAATTAGGAACATTTAGGGAGGCCTAGAATGGTCCTGATCCTCCTAGACAATCCTAAACCCTAATCCTACTTCCTATACACATCCTAACCCTATTAGAGCATCTAAAAGCACCATCATTTTTAAAGTTACACAAAATTTAACATGCCAAAACACAATTCTCTGTAAAATCTCACGTGCCTGAAATTTAACTAAGTGGTTTTTTTTTTTTTTAAATATAAAATCTAGAAGTTGCATCTTAACTCCTAGGAAGCTCAAACCTGTCCCAATCATTTGGAAAGGTACCTAATTTTTTTATACAAGTATAACTTAAAGTATAAGAAATTTAGCTAGGTAGCTGACCTTATACTTGTATAAACAAACCTTTATAATACTAAATTGTATACAGAAACCCTAAAACCAAACATGGAAAAAAAATAATGCTAGTAACTCTGGATTAAATCAAACTGCAGGCTACGCATGTCATTCACTACTGAAATATGTGTATTCCTACAGAATTAGAGAAAATGACAAAAAACTACAAAATAAAACAACACCCTAGATCTAGATGAAGAAAGGTGGTGCTCAACAAGTATGGAATAGTAAGGTTAGAATAATAGTTCTAAATCCTAGAAGCACTATTCAGATTATACAAACATGTGAACAACCAATACATATTTAAGCATCTATTATTTTAAACTATCTCCTACCACATAGAAGACAAGACACAGGAACATAATAAAAAATCTACATTGGATCCTACATTAATTCAGCTAGTAGCTATTCAATATAGCATCTCAAGAATACATGGCAACACACGCCCACAAGAGGAAGCACAATAGTTTATGCAATAATATATCATACCTATCCTTTCCCCTAATACTATTTCACATAAAAGTACAACCATGTTATAATAGAATAATCATCTTTTAAATTGCAGGCTCACAGTAAAAAACAAGAACAAAATGGAAATACAATCAAGCAACAAAAACTCAAGAAGGATTATCTCCAGGATAGATCCTACCTGGATTCCAAAAAAGAGAAACCGTTGGAGAGCAGAAGATCCAAGATTTCCAGCCCACTCCAAGCACTCCTTCAAATTCCTCCTATAGGAAAGCTCCAACCTCTTCCAGAAGCAATCTCATTCACATCCTCTCAGAGAAAAATCAATTCTCTCTTCTCTAAACTATAGAAATATTCTATTAAAGATAAAGCCTCTCCTCAAATTAAAATTTCCTATGCCAACTCCCCACGCATAGGAAATTCTTTCCTGTAAATAGAATGGAGGAGGTGGTTGCACGGGTAATCCAACCAATGCAACCATCCCAACTATCCATCAGTTAATAGTTAGGTTTAAACAATATCATTAAAGCCTTTCCCGGAAGAGATAATTATATTTACCTATTACCATAATCTGATTTATTTTTCTTTTATTTAAGGAAGGTAATAGTAATTATTATTTACAACACATTTACCATATCATTAACTTATTTAATTGTTTATTAATATAATGCAATAATTACTTACTCACCAATAATTATATAAATATATGTATGCATATGCATATGTGTGCACCCATATGCCTATGTGTACATATATTATTATTATTATAAATATTATTGTAAACATAATATTATTATTATTAAACATATTATTTATTCATACACTAATCCCTATTCCTTACAAAATATAATAGTGATATATATAAGGTAAAACATACCACTATTATTAGAACATTTATTATTAATATTGCCATAGACATCTTTTATTATAAATATTATAAAACATTATTAATACCATAATTTCTTTATTATTATTGATATTAAAATTCCATGATTTAATCACATACTAAATCGGTCCTAACAAGATACGCTAGTACATAAGTATCTACTAATAAAGATAAATTACTAAATCATACAATAATTCACATCAATAATCTACTAACAAAATTGAACATACCATGAAGACAATTAGAGGTACCATACTCAAAACCTCATTCTCAAAGAATGCAAAAGACAAGAAACCAACTACAAGATCCACAAAACCAACAAACTGAGAGGACACTGAAATACATCATCCACACAAGGGACTGACTCAGGAACTCCCCACCTAAAGGTAAAAGGATCAGAGGTAGAGTTCCTTCCTGTGGAACATGGTGATATCTCTGTAACAACAACAATGATCAAGGATTTTGAGGGATCGCTCAGACCTATGAAGCCAGGTGGAGATGATACCCGATACCTGCACTCCTGCATCACCAAGAAGAGATACACGGATATATATGGATATACATACAAATCAGATATATGCAAGCAGATGACCAAGATAAATACATCGTGTGGGCCTCACTAAGTGAGTAACTACGACTTTGTCCTGAGTCATGAAAACACATCAGACACATATTCATAAAACATCATGATAATGGTTAGATTCAAATCCTTGGGTTAGATCCATAAAACATATAAAAATAAATGGTTTTCTAATCTCATAAACATATAAATGATAACCATAAATGAGCATATCAATCATCTGATAAACATATCATCATCCACAGAACATAAACGTAAATGTATAGTTATAACCATCATAATAGAATGTCCAAATCAAAAAGTCCAAGTATCACCATAGGAGAGGGTATTACAATAGATCTTTCAAGTGTAGACACTTTGATGGAAATAGATAAGGTCATAGAAATGATGTCTTATAAGAGGATCATGAAGGTTCCCCAAGTGGACCTGAAGCTGGAGAAAACTTGATGGTAAGGAGAGCTTTGTGTAATAACTGAGTAGATAAAGAACATGTTCTGAGGAGTCTTTTCAATACCAGATGTAATATGGCAGGAAAATATTGCAAAGTGAGTGTTGATAGTGGAAGTTCAAAAAATTTGGCATCAAAGGATCTGGTTACAAAGTTACAATTATAGATATTGAGACACCCTAAACCCTATCATGTTTCATGGATCAAGGATGAGCATAATTTGTTGGTAAGTGAGAAATGTGTTGTGAAATTCAAGATTAGAAATTACTTTGATAAAGTTTTGTGTGATATTATGCCTATGGATTGTTGTCATATTATGTTGGGTAGACCTTCAAAGTATGATAGACATGTTGTGCATGACGGTAGATTGAATCAATATACTCTTTGGGTGAATGGGAAGAAGAAAATATTGTTACCTTTGATTGAGGTTCTAAATGAGATAAATTGTACTACTGTGAAATTTGTATGATTAATGGAAAGAAATTTTAGAAAGAAATGAAGAAGAATCAAGTTTTTTTTGCTATAATTCCTAATTACCGAGTGATAGAAAATAGTAATTGCTGAGCGACAAAAATAGTAATTTCTGAGTGACAGAAAATGGTGAATGTCGAGCAACAAAAGACAGTGGATGTCGAGTGCCAGTAGAAATTCAGAATTTTTTTATTGAATACAAGGAGATTGTTACAGAGGATATTCCTAATGGTTTACCACCAATGAGAAGTATAATTCATTGTATGGACCTGATTCGTCAAGCTATTTTATCAAATAAAGCACCATATAGATTGACACCTACCGAGAATGAAGAACTTAATAGACAAGTGTATGAGTTGCTGCAGAAAAGTTTGATTAGAGAAAGCTTGAGCTCATGTGTTGTACCTATTGTATTGGAACCTAAGAAGAATGGATAATGGAGAATGTATCCTGATTCCAGAGCTATCAACAAGATAAAAGTGAAGTATAGGTTTCCTATGCCGAGGATGGATGACATAATGGATTTTTTGAGTGGAGAAAAGTATTTTACCAAGATTGATTTGAAGAGTAGCTATCATCAGATCAGAATCAGAGAAGGTGATGAATGGAATATTTATTTCAAGACAAAAGATAGATTATATGAGTGGTTGGTTATGCCTCTTGGTTTGAGTAATACACCTAGTACTTTCATGAGGTTGATGAATGAAGTTCTCAAGAGATTTTTGGGTAAGTTTGTGATTGTTTTGGATGATATTCTGATATTTAGTAAGACTAAGAACACATTGAGCATATTTTACAAGTGTTGCAAAGACTGAAGGAGGAGAAGTTTTTGATTAATTTGAAAAAGTGTTCCTTTATGCAAGAAGAGAATGTGTATTTGGGATTTGTGGTTCAGCTAATGGTTTCAAAATGGACCCTGAGAAGGTTCAAGCAATTATGGAATGACCTACATCTGAGAATGTAGGTGAGGTAAGATTATTTCATGGTTTGGCTAGTTTTTACAGAAAGTTCATTAAGAATTTCAATTTTGTTTGTAATTTTATGACTGAGACTATGAGAGGAGATAAAAATGATTTTAAGTGGACACATGGAGCTGACAGTAGTTTTGAGACTTTAAAACAAAAATTTGTCGAGTTACCTGTGTTAGCTTTACCCAATTTCAATAGGGTATTTCAAATTGAGTGTGATGCAAGTGGTAGTTCAATAGGAGCTGTGTTGAGTCAAGAAGGTAAGCCTATTTCTTTCTTTAGTGAGAAGTTGAATGATGCTAAAATGAAGTATTTTTTATATGATTTAGATTTGTATGCTATTGTTCAAGCTTTGAAGAAGTGGAGACATTATTTGATTCCTAAGGAGTTTGTGTTGTATACTGATCATAAAGCTTTACTGTATTTGGGAATTCAACATAAGTTGAGTCAGATACATATGAAGTGGGTTGAATATTTATAGAGTTTCACATTTGTGATCAAGCATAAGAGTGGAGTTACTTACTAAGTTGCGAATGCACTAAGTAGAAAACGTTCTTTGTTGACCGAGATGAAGGTTATTGTTCTTGGTTTTGATGAGATGAAATAATTGTATGATACTGACCCTAATTTTTCTAAGGGGTGGAGAGAGTGCAGAGAACCAAATCTATCAGAAAAACCAAGTAAGTTTGAGCATTATTTCATTCAAAAAGGTATGTTGTTCAAAGGAATTCAGTTATGTATACCAAGAAGTTCCATGAGAATTAATTTGATTAAGGATGGACATTTTGGAATTGATAAGACATTGAGTTTTCATAACGAAAAGTATTATTGGCCTCATATGTTTAAGGATGTTCAAAATTTTGTAAGAAGTTGTAGAATTTGTCAAGTTGCAAAAGGAGTAAGTCAGAATACTAGATTGTATACACCTATTTATGTTCACGAGAAACCTTGGAGTGACATCAGTATGTATTTTGTTCTTGGATTACCTAAGACAGTTAAAGGGTATTATTCCATACTTGTTGTATATAGATTTTCTAAAATGTCACATTTCATACCATGTAAGAAGACATCAGATGATGTGCATGTTGCTCATATTTTCTTCAAAGAGTTTGTTAGGTTGCATGGATAACCAAAAAGTATTATCTCTAACCGAGATAGCAATTTTGTTGGTTATTTCTGGAGGACTTTGTGAAAGAAGATGGATACTGAGTTGAGGTTTAGTTATACATTCCATCAACAAACATTTGGATAGACAGAGGTTGTGAATAGAAGCTTGGGTAATTTCCTGAGATGTTTAGTTGGAGATAAGCCAAGTAACTGGGAGATGATATTGGTATGAGCTGAGTTTGCATATAATAATTCTATCAATAGGAGTACATGAAAAATACCTTTTGAGATTGTTACTGGAATGCATCCTAGAGGAGTATCAGATTTGAGGGATATCATTGGTGAATAAAAGAGAAGTGATGAAGGTGAATTATGTGCAAATTTTATGAAGTCTTTACATGAGGAAGTGAAGTTGAATTTGGAACAAAGTAATCATAAAATATAATAAAAATGCTGACAAGTCTAGGATACATCATGTTTTTGAAGTTGGTGATGAGTTGATGGTTCATTTGAAGAAGGGAAGATTTCCTATTGGAACATATAGTAAGATGAAGATGAGGAAGTTTGGTCCTTGTATAATTTTGAATAAGTTTGGTAGTGGTAATCCTTATGAAGTTGAGTTACCTGATGACATGGATATATCTCCTATATTCAATATTGTTGATTTGCAAAAGTATCATGAGTTAGATGATGAAGTTTTATACCAGATTATTACCCTAAGAATAATATTAAAGAAGTTGAACAGATATTGGATCAGAGGTTTGGAAAAGCACAAGAGGAAAATATTACTATGAATATTTGGTGAAGTGGAAGAATAGACCAGTTGAAGATGCTACATGGATTTCTCAATCTGATTTTGATTCAACTCATATTGTAACTCCTCAATGATTCAGGGGAATTATTTATTTCTACCCTGATTGTCTGATGCAGGAGCATCTTGGGTCACCTTGCTATCCTGCTCATCTTTGTTCATTTTTCCACTTAGTTTTGAGTTGTAGTTCTTATCGAGTTGCAGTGTGTGTCAAGTTGTCCAATGTTGGTCAAATACCTGCTTGTGTCAGGCTGCCAGTGTTGGTCGAATATTCCTTCCTGTGTTGAGTGAACCTGATGCTCAGTTCTTCTGGACCAAGCTTGTCTGTGTTTGATTTCTTTTGAAGCCAAATTGTGTATTTAATTTCTTGTTTCCCATTTAATATTTGGATCTTGTCTTGGGATGTGTGTAGGTCATTGGCGGTTGGCCTTCCATCTGTGTAAGACAATTTGGAAAGTATAAATAAGGATGTCTAGGAGTATGTTTGGGAGGATCTAGTAGAGAAAGAAGTAGATGATGATATGAGAAGATAGAAGATAGATTAACTATGGATTTTGATAAATATTGTTGGCCGTAACTCGGAAGGCCTCACAGTCGGGCATGTATGCTATAATTGCATGAATTAATAAAAGATATTTTTTGTTCCTCCTCTCCTTGGTGTTTTTCTATGTTTTGTTTTCTTTTGTTGTGTGTACTCATAGGGTGACTAGATAGTTGGGTATGCCTTCAGCCCTGAACCCTCTGATCCTACCTACACTAAAAGTATCTTTAGGTAATGCTTTAGTGAATATATCTGCTAACTACTCCTTGGTTGGCACATATTCCAACTTCACTACCTTTTTCTCCACTTTCTCTCTTAATAAATGGGAGTTGATTGTAATATGTTTAGTCTTGGAATGCATTACTATATTCTTTGAAATATTGATTGCACTTGTATTATCATAGTAGATAATCATAAGTTTAGTTACATTATGTTTGATACCTTCTAGGATCTTCTTCATCCATGTAATTTGTGTATAGATGATAGTTGTTGCTACATACTTAGCTTCTGTAGTAGATTGAGAGGTGTAATTTTTATTCTTACTTGTTTATGACATAAGTCTTCCTCCTATGAATAATGTTCCTCCACTTGTACTCTTTTTTTCATTAATGTTTCCTACCCAATCTGCATTAGTAAAAACACTCAAAGAGAAATTACCTTTGTGAGCATACCAAAGACCATATAATTTTTTCCCTTTCAAGTACTTGAATATCCTCTTCACTTCTACCATATGATATTCCTTAGGATTAGATTGAAATATGGAAACTATGTCAACTACTTCTCCAATGTCTGCTCTACTATGAATAACATAATGCATCTTACTAATCATGGATCTCTATAGAGTTGCATCCACTACACTTGACTTATCATCCTTAGATAGCTTGCATCCTATCACCATGGGGTTCCAACTAGCTTGTAATCTTCCATTCCAAAGGCATTTAGTACTTCCTTTATGTACTTAGACTAATTGATATAGATACCATCCTTTAGCTATGAAATCTACAATCCAATAAAGAAGTTAATTTCTCCTATAATTGACATCTCAAACTCTTTCTTCATCTCTTCTGCAAATGTCAATCTCATCTCATCATTTAATCCAAAACACTATGTCATCCAAAAACACTTTAGCTAACAACATCTTATCACTTTCAGCCTTCAAATACACATTACTATCTTCACTTGTTCTTATGAAATCAATCTTGATGATATAAGAATGTATCTTTCATACAATTCTTTAGGTGCTTGTTTTAGTCTATATAGTGCCTTTTTCATCTTTCACACCAAGTCCTTGTTCTCTATCAATACAAATCCATCTGGTTTCTCTATGTAAACCTCTTCTTCAAGAATCCCATTTAGAAAAGTAGATTTGACATCCATTTGAAAAACTTTAAACTTCTTATAGGCAACATAAGCAAGTAAAATGCTTACCCCTTCAAGTATTTCCATAGGAGAAAATGTCTCTCCATAATATAGTCCTTCCTTTTGTGCATAACCCTTACACATAAGTCTTTCCTTATTACAAAAAATGATTTTACCTATTATTAGTAATAACTAAGAGGGGGGGTGAATCAATGGCTTCAAAAATCTATCCTTCAAACTTAACCACCAATCAATAAATCTTAGATTATTATGTCCCTACAAGATGTATGCCATGAAATATTTATAATGATAAAATGTCTGTCGATTTTCTTTGTCCATCCTTATTCTTTCTTGATTACCGATAAGTAGTATAACTATTTACCGAAACTCAGTAAATAAGCAGAGTATATCGATCAATCCAGAGTTATCTATGTAAGATACAAAATAGTAAAGAAATGAATCATACAGACATAACACATGAATTTTAACATGGAAACCCTATTAAGGGAAAAACCACTGGGACCGATACCCCAAATTTTCACTCTTTTGAAGTGAGCCCTATTACGAGCCAACCTTGTTAAAGGTTACAAACACACTGTTAAGTGTGACCTTGTTAGAGAATTTTATACATAGAGGTTGTCACTTAGTATCGGGCATCTATTGCTACCATCCTTGAATCAGCCTCCTTCTTAGACTGTCAATAGGTATCAGGCAAGTCCAATGCTACTTCCATGAATCAACCTTTTTGGCACTCCTTGAGATGTACCTCAATAGATATAAGACTATTAAGTCTTGCTCGGTTAAGAGACTTTATGATTCAATGGTTAAATTGAAAAACTATGACCTGTTCATATTGCAACTTTGAATTGTAGATTTTCAGATCTATTTAAGTACATTACCTCTCTGACCAATGTATCAATTCAATCCTTGTGCTCCATACTTTTTGTTCTGTGATGTTGTACTCACTGTTCGTCAGTGTCTGCAGAATTCCTTAGCTCTTCCTTCAGCTTGTTTGATCAGGACTGCATGAAGTTGTTCTTCATCAGTTTCTCTTTAGCATCCTCTTTCTATTCACTCTTCTTAATCCCATTCATAAATGAATTAAGCTTGTCTCTTATATAGACATGATATTCATTGTTTCTTGATTCTTGATTTTTGATTCTTGGCATGAAAAACAATCCAGCCAATTAGATTTAAAGCATAACTCCTTATTTGTCTTGTAGATATATTCTTGCCAACTATACAAATCATCTTTAAATCAATCACTTATCTTTGGTTGAATAAAAAAAAGTAGACAACTAGTTAAGTCTATCTTTAGCTCTGTTAGCCAGATTTTTTCTCATTTTCTAAACTTTTTGTTCCGTCGGTCACCACTACAGTTAGTTGTCAGTGACAACTAACAGTTCCATTGGTGAGAATCCAGTTAGCTTTGTGATCTCTGTCCGTTGGGCATCATTGTAATTTTACTTGTCGGGCAACCTTCTGACTTTGCTCATTGGGCATAACTGTGGTTTTTCTTTGTCGGGAAACACTATACTTCTGATCGTCGAGTATCATTGTGACTGTTCTTCTTTTCTTTGATCATCAGTGTGCACTCTATCGGTGTTGTTTGTCACTTAGTGAATACTTGAATTTTATGCATTGTTGAAAGCATAACCTTTGTTCCTTTGATTCTCTAAAGTCTTTGGCATCATGTACATGACCGTATAGATGATATCAAGTTGACATCAATGACAATACAATACATTAACTTATTTAATGCCTTGCATTATCTTCAACTTAACATTTTCAAACATTCAATCAGTTACATGTCATCAATCTCTCCCTTTGGCATTGATGGCAACATACTATATTATCATACTATACTATTACTAATATAATATGAAATACAACAGTTGAAATTCATCAAACTACCAATCTTTTTGTTTTGATAACTGATAAATGTCTGACCATCGGTAAGCTCTGTTATAGCTTAGATTTTATTCTTGCAGCTCTTTGTATTATGATGTGTTGTTTTCCCTCCTTGTTTAAATTTCTCTCACTTGACTATTCTTTCTCTTTTGATGTATTTTTCTCTTGTCAGCAACTCTCCCTTTGTATTATCTTTCCATCCAATTTCTCTCCCTAAGAATATAATCTCTCCATGTTGGAGTAATGGATAATCTCTCTCCCTTTCCAAAAAGATCTAATAATATGGATAATTTCTCTCCCTTTGACAACAATGCCAAACAAATATTTTACAAATATTTGACATTCATGTCAAACAATCATTTCTCTCCATCCTTAATATATTCCTTGAATTTCCCTTATCCATCAACAATATGTCAATATACTCTGGTGCTCGGTTCTGATATATATACCTGTCTATATATAGATGTAGCATTGAAGTTCATCTCTTTGCTTGCATCAACATAACTGATATTCTGATAATATGTAGGCTGATGTATCCTTCAATCATTTTACTGACTGGTAGACAAGGGTTTGACCCCTAGTCTCTTTCTCAAGTACTCAAATGCATCCTTGGGCAGTGGCTTGGTGAAGATATCAGCTAATTGTTCTTTGGATTGCACATACTCAAGTGTCACCTCCTTTGCTTGAACTTTTTCTCTCAAATAGTGATACTTGATTGCAATGTGTTTAGTCTTATCATCCATGACTAGATTCTTAGAAATGTTTATTGCACTAGTGTTATCACAATAGATAATTACTGGTTCTAAGATCTTCATATGCATACCTTCCAGTAACTGTTTGATCCATGCAATATTTGAGCAATTTGCAGTAGCAACAAAATACTTTTCTTCTGCATTGGACTAAGAGATGCATCCTTGCTTCTTGCTAATCCATGTGACAAGTATGTCACCCATAAAGAATGCTCCTCCATGTGTGCTCTTTCGGTCATCAAGATTTCCAGCCCAATCAATGTCGGTAAACACCTTAAGTTCAAATTTTCCTTCTCTTCTATACCATAAGCCATATTCCTTAGTATTCTTCAGATATCTTAAAATAATTTTCATAGTAGTCATATGTGATTCCCTGGGGTTAGCAAAAAATCTAGCAACAATTCATATTGTATGTGCAATATCTAGTCTAGTGTGTACAACATACATGATTTTTCCAATCATTGATCTGTACAAAGTCTGATTTACCTCTGTTTTCTTGTCCTCCTTTTTCAACTTACATCCAGTAGTCATCGGTGTTCCAACTAGTTTGGAATCTTCCATCTTGAATATTTTCAGGACCTCTTTAATGTATTTGGACTGTGTAATGAAAATATCTTCACTTTTTTGAATGGTCTATAGACCAAGAAAGAACTTGATCTCTCCAAACATAGACATCTCAAACTCTTTGCTCATCTCATTAGTAAATGATTTACATAGCATATCATTGCCTCCAAATATGATGTCGTCAACAAATATCTTAGCAATCAAAGTGTTAGCATCAGTATCTTCCTTCAAATAAAGATGATTGCTTTCACTAGTCCTTACAAATCCAATACTTATAAGATAGGAATGAAGTCATTCATACCAGGCTCTTGGAGCTTGTTTTAATCCATACAAGGCTTTGTGAAGTCTACATACCATGTTTCTCTTGTATGGATCTACAAACCCTTCTGGTTTCTCAATGTATACCTCTTCTTCAAGTATTCCATTTAGGAATGTTGACTTGACATCCATCTGGTATACCTTGAATCCTTTGAATGCAGCATAACAAAGTAGTATTCTTACACCTTCTAGCCTAGCAATGGGTGCAAAGGTTTCTCCATAGTCAATACCTTCCTCTTGTGCATACCCCTTACATGCTAGTCTTGCTTTTTTTATTGTGACTTCTCCATTCTCATTCAGTTTATTCCTGAATATCCATTTAGTACCAATGACATTCTTGTCATCTAGTCTTGGTACAAGTGACCATGTCTTGTTCTTTTCAATCTGATCAATCTCATCATGCATAGCACTTATCCATTCTTCATTATCCAGTGCAACATTGACAGATTTTGGCTCAAAATCACAAATTAAACAACTTGAGTTTAAAGACTTACTTCTTATTCTTGTACTAGCTTTCTTATCTCATATGATCTAGATCTCTAGATGGTTCCTTCTTACATATCTTGAAAGTATAGGTATATCTCTTTGTCTATTAGCTTGATCATCATTTTGTCCTTCATTATGTTCTTCATCACCTTGCACATTATTTTGATCATTATCCTGACCGTCGGTATTTGCAGCCTAACCGTCGGTTGCAATATTCTGTTGTTTGGGAATTAAGCACTATTGCTTGGGTAGAGTATTGGGTTCTTCATAGTATACAAACTTTTTGTAGTCCTCTGGTTATTTTGTGCTCTCCAGCTCATTCTTTTCTGCAAATTCATCTATCTTTACATTTGCACTTTCAACAATTTTGTTTGAGGCCTTAATAAGACATTTATAAGCCTTGCTTTTGGTGGAATACCCTAGAAAGATACCTCCATCACTCTTGGTGTCAAGATTTCCATTTCTATCATCCTTTAAGATATAACATTGACTACCAAAGATTTTGAAGTAACTTACATTGGGTGTTTTACCATACCATAGCTCATAAGGTGTCTTCTTTGTGTCCTTCAATTGTACTCTATTTAGTGTGTAGACAGCAGTACTGATAGCTTCCCTCTAGAAGATTTGGGTGATGCCTTTCTCTATCATCAGTGTTCTAGCACAATCAACTATGGATCTGTTCCTTCTCTCCGCAATCCCATTTTTCTTTGGTGTCCTTGGTGCAGAAACCTATCTTTTTATACCATGCTCATTACAGAAATTAGTGAATTCATCTGATATAAACTCTCCTCCTCTATTTGATCTCAAACATTTTAGATCCTTACCACTTTGTTTCTCTACCATAGCCTTATACCATTTAAACATCTTGAATGCTTTAGATTTATCTTTTAGAAGCATAACTATCATCATTCTAAAGTAATCATCAAGAAAGAGAATAAAATATCTATATCCATAATAACTCTTTGTCCTCATTGGTCCACATAGATCAGTATGGACTAATTCTATACTATCTTTAGATGTATGGGTTTTACTTTTGAAACTAAACTTTGTGATTTTACCTTTTTGACAATTCTTGCACATGATGTTGTCGGGCTTTGTCATTGTCGGTAAGCCTCTTACATTTCTCCTTCTGCTTATTTTCATCATGTTGTCAAAATTCACATGACACAATCTTTTGTGCCACAACCATATGTCTTCGTTTCTAGTCATTAAGCAAGTGGTGTTAGTATCATTTAGATAGAATAAGTTACCTTTTGTCTATTCACCGATACCAATCAATCTTCCTGGTTCATTGAAGATCTTTGCCTTCTTATTCTCAAATGTTACTCTATGACCTGAATTATTCATCCGAGAAACACTAAACAAATTATAATTAAATCCTTTTATCTAATAAGAATTTTTGCATTTAATCAGGTTATTCAACATTATATTTCCTTTACCTTCAACTAGACAAGGTGTATCATTACCCATTCTTACTGTACCACCATTATAATACTCATAAGTGTTAAACTTTTCTTTGTCACCGGTGATGTGATGAGTGCAGCCACTATCTATAATCCAGATGTCATTCTTGCTAACCTTAGATATGAGTGTAGATTCTACATACCTTTCATCTTCATCTGAATCATCTTTCATGGCCACAAACACCATCTTGATGTCTTCATCAGGTTCGGTGTTAGTATCTTCATCTTTGCAAGCAGCTAGGTGGCTAGCTTTCTTCCCTTTGTCCTTGTAGTCTTGGGTATCTCTTCTTTCTTATTGTCTCTAACTTATGTAATCCTTGTTATCACCTCTGTCAGATTTATTCTCAAAATATCTGTCATTACTCTGTCATCTTTTCTTCTATTAAGACATCTTGTAGCAAAGTGTCCAATCTCTTTATAATTAAAGCATACAAGTGGTAACTTGCCTTTGTATTTACCTTTGGCTCTGTGCATTATTCTAGCCATAAGTTCTTCTATTTCATCTAGATCTTCTTCTTTACTTTCACTTTCACTATCTCTTCTAGATGTGTGTCTATGATTTGATTTGCTTATTCTCATAGAAGGCTTAAATGCAGACTCTACATTTGTTAAGACACTATTAACAAAGTTATTCATCTCAAATGAAATCAGTCTACCAATTAAACTATCAAGAGTAACTATATTTTTTGCTACTTCTCTCATTTATTGAATGGCAGAAACTCTAATAGCATATACAGGTAGTAAGGTTCTTAATATTTTACTTACCACTATCTCCTCTTCAAGTGTACCTCCAACTCCTTGTATATCATTGACTACTTCTTTTATTCTTGTGCTATACTGTGTGATGTTTTCTCCTTCTTTCATTCTGAGATCATCAAACTTTCCTCTAAGGCTTCCTCCCTTGGCTCTCAGAACATTTGTATCACCTCCATGTACAAGCTTCATTTTTTCCCACATCTTCTTTGTAGTTTTGCAATCTTTGACATCTTCAAATTCAGCATCAGAGAGTGAGGAAGAAAGCTCTATGACCATGCATTTGTGTTCATGCTTCTCTCTCAATTGGTCTACTATCAATACTCCTATGGGAAACACATATTTAGTATCTAGGAATTGAGTAACATCATTACCAATACCTGATAAGTGGATTCTTATCCTACTTTTCCATGAAGCAAAGTTGTCTTTGTTCAACTTGGGCACATCTCGTCTATTCATCTTGTGATCTTGACTTAGGTCTTGAAACCTTCCTTTCTAAGCACACAAGCTCTGATACTAATTGTTAGTAATAACTGAGAGGGGGGTGAATCAGTGGCTTCAAAAATCTATCCTTCAATCTTAACCACCAATCAATAAATCTTAGATTATTATGTCCCTACAAGATGTATGCCATGAAATATTTATAATGATAAACTATCTGTCGGTTTTCTCTTTCCATCCTTATTCTTTCTTGATTACTGATAAGCAGTATAACTATTTACCAAAACTCAGTAAATAATCAGAGTATATCGATCAATCTAGAGTTAGTTATGTAAGATACAAAGTAGTAAAGAAATGAATCATACACACATAACACATGAATTTTAATCTAGAAACCCTGTTAAGGGAAAAACCACTGGGACCGGTACCCCAAATTTTCACTCTTCTGAAGTGAGCCCTATTAGGAGCCAACCCTATTAAAGGTTACAAACACACTGTTAAGTACGACCTTGTTAGAGGATTTTATACATAGAGGTTGTCACTTAGTATCACGCATCTATTACTACCATCCTTGAATCAGCCTCCTTATTAGACTGTCAATATGTATCGGGCAAGTCCAATGCTACTTTTATGAACCAACCTTTTTGACACTCCTTGAGATGTACCTCAATATATAGATGTACCTCAATATATAGAACAGTGTTAAGTCCTGCTCGGTTAAGAGACTTGATGCTTCAATGGTTAAATTGAAACACTATGACCTGTTCATATTGCAACTTTGAATTGCAGATTTTCAAATCTATTTAAGTACATTACCTCTCTGAACAATGTGTCAATTTAATCCTTGTGCTCCATACTTTCTACTCTTTGATGTTGTGCTCACTGTTTGTCGATGTTTGCAGAATTCCTTAGCTCTTCCTTCAGCTTGTTTGATCAGGACTGCATGAAGTTGTTCTTCATCAGTTTCTCTTTAGCATCCTCTTTCTATTCACTCCCCTTAATCCCATTCATAAATGAATTAAGCTTGTCTCTTATATAGACATGATATTCATTATTTCTTGATTCTTGATTCTTGGCATGAAAAACAATCCAGCCAATTAGATTTAAAGAATAACTCTTGATTTGTCTCGTAGATATCTTCTTGCCAACTATACAAATCGTCTTTAAATCAATCACTTATCTCTGGTCAAATAAAACAAAGTAGACAACCAGTTAAGTATATTTTTAGGTCTTCCAGCTAGATATTTTGTCATTTTTTGAACTTTATGTTCCGTCGGTCACCACTACAGTTAGTTTTCAGTGACAACTGATAGTTCCGTCGGTGAGACTCTAGTTAGCTTTGTGATCTGTGTCCGTCGGGCATCATTGGAATTTTACTTGTCGGGCAACCTTCTAAATTTACTCATCAGGCATCACTGTGGTTTTTCTTTGTTGGGCAACACTATACTTCTGATCGTCAGGTATCATTGTGACTGATCTTCTTTGCTATGACTGTCGGTGTGCATGTCATCGGTGTTGTTTGTCACTTAGTGAATACTTGACTTTTATGCATTGCTAAAAGCATAACCTTTGTTCCTTTGATTCTTTGAAGTTTTTGGCATTATGTACATGATCGTACAGATGATATCAAGTTGACATCAATGACAATACAATACATTAACTGATTTAATGCCTTGCATTATCTTCAACTTAACATTGTCAAACATTCAATCAGTTACATGTCATCAATTATCAATTAAGGTTGTTTAGATTGATTAATAAATTGATTAAAGATTGTTTGAAATTAGATTGATTAGGTTTTGAGTTATTGATAGGTTGGTTTGGACTTTATTATTTCTATTTCTAGATCAAGATACTTTGTTCAAGTTCAAATTACACTTATGTAATTTTTCTAAATTAAATCTATTGTTATTAGTTCAATCAATTAGATTTATTAGCTAAATTGAATTTTAATTAATTAGACCTTTCAATACCTTTTTCAATTGATTATCTATTACATTGAAATTAGATCAATTTTAAGGTTGTTTAAATATTGATTGATAAAGTTAAATTAAATTGAAATTTGATTTAATGTATCTAGATAAACATATGTCTACATGTGCGCAAATTTATTTTTAGTTCAAATCTATATATCTATCTAAACAAATGTATAGACTACATGATCATCAAATAACAATTTAAACATCAATGTCACATGTACATATAGATCACAAACATCAATATTCATACATATTTATACATCTAGAAACGTAAAATGAATTTTCAAGAATGTATCAATGTAAATGTCTATATCAACGTAAAACACATGTATCAATGTAAATGTCTAGATATCAACGTAAAAATGTATCAATGTAAATGTCTATATCAATGTAAAACATACATATCAATATAAATGTCTGTAGTTCAATGTAAAACATGTATGTATGCAGCTCTAATATCAATGTCACGTGTACAAAGACAAGAGGTCTATAGAGACAAAAAAATGGTTTGTGTACTAGATCAAAATCAATGTCACATGCAAATCTAAATCTATGTACACATTACATGTGTACGTGTAATAGATCACAAACATCAATGACCATCATCACCACTATTTTTGGGCCTTTATGGATCCTCGTCCTACTAGACCTAAGTTTGTATGTGAATGTAACAATTTAAAAATTTAATTAATATAATATAAAGCTTTTTTTAAATGTAAATTTAAACTCAATAAATAAATTATTTAATTTAAATTATTTTACCGCTGTATCCTAATGAATCGGATCACCTGGCTCCTCTAAATCTCCATATGTAACACCCATCGTAGTGTCATGTACCTGGTTCAAATAAATTTAAATATATAGTTAAAAATTATATATATACAATTACTTTATTGTTCTTGAATCTTAACTCATAAGAGTGTAAGGACACTGCATCAAGATCAATGACCTCATCCATAAGCACATCTGAGAATCTAGTGTGAAATTGTGAGGTCATAGGTGTTCGATGTAGGGGAGCATGTGTATGTTGTCGAGGCGGTTTAAGATCATCCACACTCTATCATGGAGTTGTAGGATGTATCTAGATATCATCTTGTCTAGAGGTACATGCCTCTGCATCTCCCTATCCCCAACTGATTCCTATAGAGGATCTCGCATGTGCTCCTTGAATTAATGTAGGAATATCATGCAGAGGAACCCCATGCAATTTAGGAATGTGTTGGTAAGCTATCTGGAGATCACTGACTAAAATGGAGCTCATGTTGCACAAACGATCCTCTCGTAGTCATGCTATCTCATATGGAGTGGGAAGATCAAATCAGATGTAAGGATCATAAAATGGACTAGCAAGATCAACACATGCACTCATCCAGGATCTAAGCATGTACCTACCCACATGATTAGATGATAACTCATAGACCTGAGTCTTGATGGTGGCAATGTTAGAAAACATATCTACATGTGCATCCTCAATTGCAACCTGTCCAGCTCTAGTGTAGGTCTCCAAACCTTTTGGAAGAACCAAAAGGTTTTCATCCACCAATGCCCTCTTACTAGGGGGTTGTGGTAAATCAGGTCATCTACACTTATCCTGATATCTCCCCCAACCCTGACCAGCATGTGGAGGTAAATATGTGTAATCAACATCGTAACCCAAATAGAACTCTGCAAACAATTATTTGCAAAAATATAGGGGCGCCTCATCCTTTTGGGGCCACATATGATGGGTCGCCAACCATCTCAAATATATAAAAGGGGCTACTAAGTCATCTATACATTCTGTGACCTTGTATTCTCTAACCACCCTCTTATCTATGTAATGGGTTCCAAACATGTTCTTAACCTGAGTAACATAAACATTTGAATCAACTATCCTCCAACCCATAGTACCTGTGACAATGCTAGAGAGGTTATGGTAAAAAGAATCAATACATGTATCATTATATGGATTATATGATTCATCGTTCTAAATCATACTCACAAACTCAGTGTGAATGGATGTCAATTTCTCCCTATTAGGGAGGATAGCACTCTTAAGCAATGTCCACTATAGCACAGCTAGAGCAGCATGCATCCTCGAGATAGTCTCTTTTCTATGACTATCTCTACTATGTGGGGTACCATGGTGATCCAAGGATGCTCGTGAGGTCTGAATATTATGAATGCTAGTATCTAAACCACTAGAAGCCATGATACATATGTAATATATAGATAAAAACTGCTCATTGCAAGTGGGCACATACATCTATACATTCAGTAGAAAATGTGTGTGTGTGTGTGTGTGTGTGTGTGTGTGTGTGTGTGTGTGTGTGTGTGTGTGTGTGTGTAGATGTGTGTGTGAAAAA
>MU225506.1:526373-541609 GCA_018584345.1 Thuja plicata | reverse complement strand
TATATATATATATATATATATATATATATAACACTTGTGACTTATGCAAAGAATACAATGCAATATTACAAAAAAATCTCACATAATCAACCCAAAAAATTAGCATTGGCAACCTCATGAATTATGGACATCTAATTACATCAAATAACCTAGTACAAGACTTAGGGTTTTGTTATGTGCTAATTTTGAAAGCTGTACATAATGAAGATAAAATTATCTTTGTGACAAAAATATTTTGTGGTGTTCTCTTAATAATAGTCACATCTTAAATTAATTCTCTCTAACAATTGCTTTGAATGACTAAAGACTAACTCATTCACGAAACAAAAGTTATAATGAATTAAGATCATTATACATATTTAAACAAACCTAAATTTACTCTCTTTGATCATCTCTTCAAATGGTCTAAGAAAAACTTGTTTATGTCACATTATATTAGGTGATTTAAAATCTATACATATTAATTAGCCAATTAATCTATATGTATCAATCAACCTAGTTGGAAGCAAAACAAAGTTAATTTAGAGAGTTGAATAATGAAGATAAAATGATTCTTGTGGAAAAATCATTTTGTGGGGTTCTCTTAATAATAAACACATCTTAAATTAATTCTCCTAGATAATCCCTTCAAATGATATAAGACTAACCATTGTACGTCGAATAACATAAAGTGATTTAAGACAAGTATATAAAGATAAACATTTAAGTTTTTAGTTTCAAACTTTTGGGTAAATTATATGTTTTTACGTTTGGGTTTATGTTTAAGTTTCAAACTTTTGGGTAAATTATATGTTTTTAGGTTTCGGTTTATGTTTAAGTTTCAAAATTTTGGGTAAATTATATGTTTTTAACATCAATAATATAGCCTAAAAACATTTATTGCTTAAAATTGAAGAAAAAAACAATATATTATAATGCTAAGTGATTTTGTTTTTTACATATTTATATAGGAAAAATTATATATATATATATATATATATATTGGGGCCCCTACCGGGAACTTGGTCAAGTTTTCTCTGAAGCCCCTTGCCCGTTATCTCAGCCCCTCAATGTGCAAATGAGGGGTTTGGGGTTGTTTTTTTATATTTAAAATATCGTATAGATTCGGCCAAGTCCAACATGGGCGAGTACCACTCGACCCAGTCTAGTGCGCCACGTAGGCGTCATTCGACGTCGCGTGGAGCCTACATGGACTCGGTCCTGTTAGACTCGATCGAGTCTAACTGGGCCGAGTGGTTTGAGTTAGCCTAAAAGGTGACACTCAATTGTGCTTTTACCCTTATATAAGAGATTATAATATATTATACATTATAGAGTAACAAAATATTTATAAAATTTATATTGAGATAAAAAATTATTTAAAATAAACTAACTAGAACTAACAATTGGAAAACATAGAAAGAGTAACTCATATTTTCAATACTGATAGAGATATCAAAAATACATTATTAACAGATATCCAATAATAACCAATATCTATTTTTCTTAGATAAAATTTACAACCTTGTGATTTATCTTGAGATCGCTCTGGGATTTTTTTAGGATGTGCCACACCTAGAAATTTGACACACACAAAAAACATGTTAAGAAGTTTTCCTCAGTTTTTCATACATCACTCATGTGCTTGATGATATTTTTTACCCAAAATTAATGAAACAGAGAGGGTTTGTCAAAAACATTGTTAGCTTTCTACCAATATAAATTATGCCTTGTTTTGAGTTTAATAAATTATTATTATTCATTTTCTACATAACTTACAAGTCTTCATTAATAGCTTGATTGACAAATATCTACAACATTAATTTATAGTTTTAAATTTCTCAAATCCAAAATATGTGTCACATTCTACACTTTGCATATGAAGGACTAAAAAAGGTTGAATTTAATAGAGTTTTGACTAAGAAATGATGGTTAGACTTATAGGTTTTTATATTTTTAAAAGGTTGTAGTAAAAAATTCATAATTAATTATTTTACTTGGAAAATAAATACAAAAATATGCATCACAATTGGATATGGGTCCTCTAATTATATCTATAATCTCATAAAAAGCATTGTGTTTTGATTGTGCTTAGGGTGGTCAAACATATACCTACTTATTTTTTCCCTTAAATTTAGTACTACTACTTTGGAATTTCAATTTTTTACCAAATAGATTTGTTTTCTGTAAGAAAAAAACTAGTAGCATAGAAACTTCATTCAATTTTCTATAAAATCCACTAAATATTTTTGAAATAATATTGATAATTTATTCAGAATTTTATGTCAAGTTGCCTTACTCTATTTTTCTGAAATTTCATCACCACTTAAGGGCCTAGTTTTACCCACCTTGATCTTGCTCATTCCCTTTCATAATTTTTTAAATTTTTTTTCTAATATCTACACACAAAATTTAAAAAATCACTAGCTCACATAATCTTTATTTTTTTACTAGTTTAGATACTATAGATGTTTTGATTAAGAGGAAAACAAGTTTTGAAAGGGCCTTAAACCTTATACAAGCAGGTTTTTGAAGGAACCTGAAACCCTATACAAAGAATAAACTAAAGATAGAGCATTAAGAGAACCCTAGACACAACAAACCAGCCAGAGACCCCAAGAAACACCCAAAAAATCACTGCATAAGAAAATGATAGCACCCTAGAACACGCCCAAGTCGTAGTACAAAATGAAACATTAGAGGACAGCTACAAATAGAGAGAGAACTAACCTTTAGTCCCCTTGTGGGACTGAAGGTTCATGTCAAAACAAGGAGAGGACTTCTTAGAAATTTTATCTTTAACTGTGATCCAACCTTCTTCAACTCTAGCAGTCGAATCTCACCAGCACAAAGAATCCAAAACTAAAGATCCACCACCCATCATTAGATTAGAAACTTCCAAAGAAATATCCAGCAAAGGGAAAAAATTATCCTTGGCCAATGAATGATCAAATAATGGATCTACCAAACCAGAACAAGCAGCAACCAAAGAACCAACTGGGCCAGCTGAACTTGCACCCTTAGATCTGCCAGCAGAGAGCCTAGTATCCTTTAGTGGAGAAAGAGCATGTCCAGGTCCAACAAAAGGGGAAGGACCAGAACCAGCAACCACAACAACCACAACATGAACAACAAGAGACAACGCAGGACTAGAACCAACAGAAGGGACATGACTAGAGCCAACAACCACAGCAGGTCCACCATGAACAACAAGAAGTAGATCAAGACATGAAACCACCTTCTAACATTAGGCACTTGAATACCTATATGAGGACCATCCTCCATCCTAGGTTGAGAGGAGTTTTTCAAGACTGTGTAATGTTGGGTAGTAGCACCCTTCCACCAAGAAGGATAAGATTTCTTCTTCTTGGAATCAAAGCCACATTGGGCTGAAATGTGACCAGTCTTAAAACATTTTTGACATCTAAAGGGAATCCCCTCATAGTCAAGCTAATGGGCCCAAGTTACCAAAGTAGATTCAATTTTGATTTCAGCTAGAAGACCCTTCGACGTGTCAATTTCAACTAAGATGCGAGAAAAAGTGGAATGATATATGTTGAAAGAATCTTGATCCAATAACAAAAAATCTCCCAAAGCCTCACCCACTTCCTCAAGAATAGAGTCTTGCCAAAGATGAAGAGGGAGGTTGGGGAGTCTAACCTATATAGGGATCTTACTAAAGACTTTAGAGGAAGGATTCAAATCAGAGTGCCAGGGCTTTACAATAAGCATAAACTTGTCATCCTCCCAAGAATAATAATAATAATCACAGGATCTTAGTTCGACCCTCAGCATTATCAAACTTTGCAATGAAGAACCCTTTTTCCATTGGGAAGATACAAAAAGTACCTGATAGTAGTGATTCCCATTTTTGAGAGACCCAGTCATGCAATTGGGGGAGGCTAGGCCAAACCCCTGAAAACAAAAAAGTAGTCTGTGAGACTTCAAGATTTCAGTATTGTTCATCAAATCCTCATTAGCCTCAGAAGAAATCTTAACAGAAAGAGAACCACACACTAGAACCGGAGTGATACCAGACAAAACCCTAGATACTTTCTTGACCATAGTTGATTTAGACACAATCTTGGTAAAAGACTCCATCGGCCCCTCAGAGGCCCTAGAAGTGAAACCAAGAGTCCAAAGAGAGAGGCTCAGAGATCCAATCGTACCTGAAACCCTATCCATAGTCACAGAAGGCATCAAAACAATAACTTCCAATGACACTGAGCAAGCAGGGCGGCCATGAGGAGCAGGCAGCACTGTAGAGGGAGGAGAAAAGACATGTGTAGGAGATCCAGTGACAAAATCCTCACCAGCATGCACTATTAGGAATAATAGTCCACAAGACAACTAAGAGGGAGGTGAATCAATTGTGATATAGATTATTAAACTTTAAACTTTATAAACCAAATTTGCAAATGTAAATAATAACACAGTAAATGCCAACACCATACCATAATATTTGTTGTCGAGGAAACCCTATTAAAGGTAAAACCCCGATGGGAATTAACACCTAGAAATAATGTTCTGAGAGTATAGTATCCCTGTTAAAATATTTAGCCCTATTATGAGCTTGTTACAACATTACACTACATAGTCCCTGATAGGAGACAAACCATGTTAGGAGTCAAAATAAATAGTAGGCTCACTACCAAGACACACTGCCCAAAGAAGGTTAAAGCCACCCTCAAGGATGCACAATCTGAACAAGTGTATAAAGTAAATACACAATCCAGTGAACTGTCTGATAGCAATTGTCTTTGCTTGTTCAGTTCCAATGAATTATTCTTCTTATAAACTCTTCTCTACATCCAGTAGCCAAACAAGCCTCGCAGCTTTCACTTCTTCTTCTAGTCAATCTCTGTCACCACTTTTCAAAACAAAATATCACTCATATATACCCTCTTACAATAATTCATTAGGTCGGCCAGTTAAGCCTTCCTAATACACAAATACTTAATTAGGTCAGCCAATTAAGGCTTTCCAATATACAAATAATTATTTTATCCCTTGCTAAGATACACACGGTACCCATAACAAGTAAACATCAACTAAAATCCATCACATATACTTTCAGATCTACAATCCATGCTCCCAATTCATTTTACATGCTACATGTCTGAAGTCGACCACCAATTAGGTCTTCTTCAGAATACACACCACAGGTGACATCACCAGTAACCAAACAGCAATCAAACTCAACCCATTACTCCAACATATGTTGGTTGTCCACCGGTAAGCTCGTATCATTAGAAATATCTTTGCTAGAAAGATATACCCAAAATATAGAGACCTTTTCTGTCTAGAAACATAATTACAGTCCAGAAACTAGTCTTCACCAAATCAACTGTAACATACACAATATGCAACATAAAGCTAAGCGACCTTAGGAATAAGGTCAACACACATCTTTCTATATAAATCCAACTTTGATTGTTTTGAATCATCTGTACAGTGTCTGTAAACTCCTTCCAGCCAAGTAACCAGTCTGTCCTCTCCATAGAAATATATGTTCACATCAGTGACAAAACATGAATATCAACAACATGATCAGTAACCAAAAATAATATCATCCAACAATCTCCCCCTTTGGCATTGATGGAAACATATGGTAAAATCCATATGTAGCAACCCAAAAGTACTCTCTCTCAATATAATATTCTCAATATCCTCAACATAAATCTCATAAAATAGTAGGATTTTCACATAGATTCCTTCCCCCTTTGGAAACAATGGCAAAGGGTGCCTTAACTCATCTGTATCTTTTTCAAATATTCATGTCCATCAACTAGGTGCAAGATCACGTAAATGTACTCAATAGTATTCTCCTGCGATCACTCCCCCTAAGGAGTAGATCCATACATCAAGTCCAGAGAATGATATAGCTCTGAGATCCACTAGACTGATGAACATCTACATCATTTAGTTCCATTGGGAGGGGCCATAACCCCAAGCTTGCCTCTAAGATATTTAAAAGCATCTTTTGGAAAAGGTTTTATAAATATATCTACTATATGTTCCTTGGTGCTAATATACTCTAGTTTAATCTCTTTATCTTCTACCTTCTCCCTCAAGAAATGATACTTAATATAAATATGTTTAGTATTTGAATGCATTACATGATTCTTTGACATATTTATTGTGCTAGTGTTATCACAATGGATAACCACTAGTTCTTTGAAAATTATTCAAATGTCCTTCAACATTTGTTTCATCCAAACAACTTGTGTACAGTTTATTTCAGCAGCAACATACTCTGACTGAGCAGTAGAATGAGCAATACAGTTTCGCTTCTTACTCAACCAAGAAACCAATCTTTTTCCAAGAAAAAATGTACCACCACTTGTACTCTTCCTTTCATCCACATTACCTGCCCAATCAGCATCAGTATAAGCCTGCAAAGTAAAATCTTCTGATTTTTCATACCACAATCCATATTCTACTGTCCCTTTCAAATATCTCAAAATTATTTTTACAGCAGCAAAGTGTGTCTCTTTAGGATCTGTCTGATATCTAGCCACAATTCCAACCGCATTGGTAATATCTGGTCTAGTGTGAGTTAGATAATGTATACCTCCAATCATCGATTTGTACTTGGTCTATGCAACACTTTGAGTCTCATCATTATTTGTCAATTTGTGTCGAGTCACCATAGGTGTCCCAATAGGTTTACAGTCTTCCATTCCAAACTTCTTTAGCATTTCCTTATGATACTTGGTTTGAGATATAAAAATGTCTTTCTTACTCTGATTAATTTTCAAACCAAGAAAAATTTCATCTTCCCAATCATTGACATTTCAAACTCATTCTCCATTTCTTTAGAAAATTTCTTACTCATTTTATCATTGCCTCCAAAAATGATATCATCAACAAAAAATTCTATAATTAAGATTTCATTTTCATCATTTCTTAAATATAAATTACTATATGCATTACCTTTCTTGAAACCAAGACAAAGTAGATATTTGTCCAGTCTTGCATACCATACCCTTGGTGCTTGTTTTAATCCATACAGTGCCTTCTTCAGTCTGCAAACAATGTTTTTGTAATCTGTCAAAGGAAAATCATCAAGTTGCTCAATGTACACTTCTTCTTCTAGATCACCATTTAGGAATGTTGACTTCACGTCCATCTGATATACTTTAAAGTCTTTATGTGTAGCATAAGAAAGAAATAATCTCATAGCTTCCAATCTAGCAACTATTAATCTCTAAGCTCTGTTGATGATTAGTGACCAACACTTAGTCATTCAATTAGGTAGTTTTAGTTGGCTATCACTATGGCCGAGCTAAAACTATGCAAGGCCGAGGAACATCGCCGAGCAATTTTCAGTTTGCCTAGTTACATTGCCGAGCTGAGTAGAGATAGGGATGTTAAATGCCAAGCAGGATAGTTTTTGTATACTTGTCAGGATTGATAGAAACTTCAAGGATTAGTGATCCGGCTGACTCATATAAACATTTTGGGCTGACTTGTGTATGCATTTAATATTCTTCTACTAAGTTAGTTATGCATTTAATTTTTTTATCCTATGCATGACTCATTGTAAACATTAAATTGTTTTACCATCAAGGAATGGATATTAGATCTTGATCGTTGATCCAGATCTTGCTATCAGATTTGTATAGGTATATTAGATTGCTTGGAAACCCTATTTTGTGTGTGTAAGAGACAGCAGAACAATTGTCTAAGTGACTGCATTTTGAAGTAAAATGCACAGAGGGTTATTTGTTTAGAAGTAGAGATCAAGCAGAGTAATAACACAGTGAACAGCAGAGAAGAGAAATACCAGATTATGAGATCATAGAAGGTACTAAAAAGAGGAGATCTTTCATCAGCATCAGAGTGCACATCGAAGGATCAATACTTGAGACATTCTAATCATTGTATTAGGTGAAAATCTCTTGACATAGTGGTTCTAGCAAACCTTTCTTAAATCTCCTAACAGAGTGCTTACTTCATTGTAAGTTTCAAATCCTTTCACAGGGTAGATTGTAGTGATCTTAAGTTCTTAACAGGGTAAATTACATTTTGTAATCAACATTTGTAACCTTAATAGGTACACTTTATTATTGTAGTAGTGGAGAATTTTGTGGGTGTCATCCCCACCCCAGTTTTACCTATTTGGGTTTCTGGGTTACCAAGTTATTGTGTTATGTGTTATTTATTTCATTGTATGATTTCTATCTAAGATTACAGAGGTTACTTTAGATTCATATATGTATGGATTTGGATCAAGTTTACTTTAAGTGTTTAATTTTGAAGATCTGATTCACCCCCCCCCTCTCAGTATCTTGCTTTCCCATTATTGTATTTCCAACAATTGGTATCAGAGCTCAGTTCTCAAAAAGGGTCATAATCAGCTTGACAATACAGATCTTGAGATGGAGATCTACAAGATGGGTAAAGTCATTGAGAAACAAAAGATTGATATTCAGCTTGCACTACAACAGCTTGAGACTACTAGACAAGAATTAAAGAAGTCCTTGACTGCAAGAAAATATTTGGCCAAACTAATGAATGACACTCATTATCAGGAAGAGGACGCCATAAATCTATTTTAGAATGGAGATTCTACTGAGAGTGATGCAGCAATAGAAAATCTACTAGAAAAGAATAGTGCACTATGTGAAGAAGTCAAAATTTTGAAAAAGGAACAAGAAGCCCAATCAATAAGAATGTGTGAAGTTGTTGAATAGAAAAAGAAAGCCAAAGATGACAAGGCTATGGCAGAAGAAGACAAAAGAATGATGACTAACAGACTTGATGAAAGAACACATGATGAGCAAACATTGACAGTCAATCAAGTAGACATGGAAAATCAACTACTGCTTGTGAATCAGGAGATCAATAGGAAAGATCTAGAGATTGTAAACCTTAGATCTGAGAGCGGTCAATTGAAAGATGAATTGAGATCTAAGAAAGAACTTAACAACAGAGTGAATGATTCGAGTGCAGCTATGAGCTACTTTGAACTACTAGTGGAAGCATCAAGAAGACCTAAAGATTCTTCTGGATTAGGTCACACTGAACAACATACAACCACTCAAGATGGAGAATCATCTAAGACAGGTGAAAGAAAGAATTTAAAGCCACGAAATAAGAAACCTGTTTGTCACCACTGTGGAAAACCAGGTCATACAGCAAACATTTGCTGAAGCAAGAATGGTAAGTCCAATTTGAAAACTAACTTCAATGGTTATTGTTTTAACTGTAATAAATTTGGACATCAAGTGCATGAATGTAATACAAAGGCAAGAAAAACACCTAGACTCAATGGTAATTTATATAATCGTCACAAATATGGTCATAGAGAAAAATATTGCAGATCTAAAGGTAAACAGCAATGGACATCAAAGGTACAAGAGAAATCACCAAGAAAAGGTAATAGTTACAATTGGGATTACAACACATGGCATAGTTGTCACTAATGTGGTGAGTATGGACATGTTCCAAAAAATTTCATAAGGACACATTTAAGAGGAAAGTCTAAAAGTTGGATGAATGGAAGCCTAGTTTGTCATAGTTGTCTAAAAATTGGACATACAAGGAAAGATTGTAAGACTAGAGTACCTGCACCCACTGTTGAGAAAATTAGAGCATAGATGAACAAGACATGGGTCAAGAAGTCTGAACTATGCAGTAGTGAAGCCAATGAAGCCGAGGTCACCCACTCCAATGGATCAGGTGATCACATCATCTCTAACTAAGTAAAAGAGGTATGTAAGGACCTGTAATTTAAAACTCTTATCTTACATCAGTTCCTAACATGAAATGTACAGAAGTCCATATATGCATATGTTAAGATGTACCAGGACATACTTTGAAGACAAAATGTTGAGATGAGAAAATTGCACTATAAGTGCCGAGCATCAATCATGGACACTAAAGCCGAGTTCTTGAGTGAGTGCCGAGTTTTGTTGGCCAAGTAAGTTTTGTGAAGGTCGAGTTTAGTGAGTCAAGTGGGATGCAAGTTGTGTTAAAGCTGAGGAAAGCTGGCTTGCACCAACCCAACAGGAAAAACATTCAATGCTCACCTACCTTGACCTTTCAAAGCTTATAAAGGATGAACAGTTGACATTTCATTTTTACCTTGCGATTTTTACTATTTACGAAGCAATTGAAGTGATTTGCAGAATTGATCTTAACGAAGTTAGCAATGAAGATTTAATCAACGTGCCATCGGCAATCTTAAGGTGAACAATGAATAGTGCAAAGCAATACTTTCTGAGGTACTCTATTTTTCATCTCTCAAACTCTAATTTCAAAGATCATGGCTGCAAGTTCTTTAGCACCAACTAAGAGTATGGAGGCAGAACCAAAACAAATTTAGTTAATACAGAGTGATGAATGTGAACCTCTCAACTTTTGAGCCGTTCCTAAAAGTGTGATTCAGAGTGATTTAATGGGAGCCCTCTCATCCATTCCACCCAAGGTACTCATGATCCATGATGTTCGATCATATTATATGGTTAAGATTGGAGAAGTAGGAGATAATGAATTGAGGAAATCCTATAGCAAATTGTGTGTAAATGGAGTTATGAAGGTAGAATTCAAACATCTAGCCGACAAAGGGTTAACTCCTACCCTAGATTTTCCCCAAGGTTTCAAAGATGAATGGATTAAGGATATCCTTAGCTGAGTTCATGACATGTGCATGTGGTTGGATAATGGACTAGTCAAGATCACTAGAAGCATGATTCATCAAGTGACTGGATATCCGATAGTGAACGGAAAATGAACCATGAGGGATAATAGCAAAGAGGAAATTACATTGAACATAGGAGTAGTATGGAACAATAGAGGTATGACTATCTCTAAAATTATTGACCTAGAACTTGACTTTGGAGTAAGGGTAATTGCACACAAATTCTATCAGTCCAACAGATTAGATAGTGTTCCCTGTACAGCAGTTGATCAGGCATGGAAAATTGTCAAGAAGAATCATACATATGATCTTGTCGAGCTATAGTAGACACAATTAGCTGAGAACCTTGCATCAATCAGAAAGGCTAAGATCTCATCATGTAAGTTTGGTTCTTTACTAGCATGTATATTTTTCTACATTCAGGATACATTTCCTACACTGGGAAATATTGTTTTGAAAAAGGATAGACCCATTACAGTTCAGATTAGTGAATGTATAGAGAAACTAGGGAGTAATTTCAATAGCATAATGGGGAGCTATTTTGTAGAATTCAAGAAGAAAATGAGATTAAGGACTAGGATTCCTAAGTCACTAGTGGAGAAGCACTATGAGGAAATCTATTTTCTAGTTGATATAGATAATACCTATATCAAGGCAGTGACTCCTAGGATAACATGCTTAGATCCATTTCCATATGAAATCAATGTTGATGAAGCATCAACAGCCATCATTGCACTCCTAACCAAGGCAATTGACACCATAGCAGAGAGATTTGGAAATTTTGATGAAGCTAAGGCTAAAATTTCTAGAATTTTGAATGAAGGAACTATGGAGAGGAAAAGAAAGAAGATAGTGAAAAACATGAAGAAAATGGTTGGCTTAGGTAGTGATGAAGAACCTGAAGATGCACCTCTAGGCCTGACCACTGGACAAGGTGAGGATATATCTACAAAGGAGGGAGTTGGTGCATCAGAAGAGGTTACTAAGAAAGATAAGGGCAAGAAACCATCAATTGTTATAGTAACCAAGCTGAGCAGAGCCAAACCCAAAGTCACACCTCCTGCAGAAAATCATCCAAGGACAAGAGCATGTACTGTTACTTCCACTGTAGAAGTGCAAAAAAAAGTGTATGGTAGAAGGAAAGTTGCAGAAAGTAGTTCTGGAAAGGAAGCAAAGGTTGCTCCTAAGGCTGAGCCGAGTAAGCTAGCAAAGAGACCAAGAAGGAGATTAAATTTGGGGATAGATAGTGATGAGGAGAAGACAAAAATTGATGAACCCAGCAACATACCTAAAGCTCAATTCAAGAAACTAGCAAGTATTGATGAGGTATGTGATACTTTGAGGAATTCAGCAGGGTTAGCAACATTTAAGTTCATTAAGTATGAAAAGTTGAAAATAGCAGATAGGCACAAAGTTCAGGAAGCACTCTTGGACATGATGAGTACTTTCAAATTGACTCCTATAGAGATAGGAAATCATGTGCCCAATGAACTTTATGATTATCTATCAAACAAATGGGAATTTGCACTTGCCACTGAAAGACAGATCAGGGAAGGAACTCTAGCCAAGATAATACCTGAGTTAACTTCAAAAAAATGAACCAAATTCATTAAGGATTATAAGAGTAGGTTTGTTCCTAAACTTAGAGGCTATGCTATTCTGAAGAATGATATAGAAGGTGTAGTACAGCAAAGCACAAGGATTTGGAAAGAGATCTTTGGACTGATCATTCCAAAAGATAAGAAATCTAGTGAAGGGACATCTGAGCAAAAAGCATAAGAAGTTGAAGTGAAGACTACCCCTGAACCACATATACTTAAAGATCAAATTGAAATAAAACAAGACAAGACCAAAGATGCATTGGATGCAACAAATTTTGTTGATCTGACTGCAGATAGTCCTATGGACTATATAGTTGATGATCCAAGCAATTTGAATGCCGAGGAACAACATATGTCAAGTGGAAAAGACACTGATTCACCTATTAAGGGAACTGATACTGAAGAAGAAAAGTCCACAACATCTGATGAGATACTTGAAGTTGTCAATAATCAGCAAAGTGAAGAGAAATAGGAAACAAATGAACAAGAGGTAACTTCACAGAATCTGCCTATTTTAAAAATTGTGAAAACAGTCTTAAATAGTAGAGTAGGGATAAAGGATACTAGTGATAAGCCTAAAGAAGAAGAGGTAGCGCAAGTGTTGGTTGATCTACCACACTCTGCATCATCCACTCCTACAGGTCCTAAAACTAGTGTTATGTTGAATCCACAGACAGTATTGATAGAATTAAAGGAGGCATTGGATATTGACACTGTCAAGGGGAAAGATATTATGCTACCGAGCATAAGTTCTCCAGAATTGAAGAAGAAGAAAATCTTGAAGAAGAAGTCTCATATTTTAGATGTAACACTAGATGAATTCATTGTGATTCCACAATGGGATCCCAATGAGTTATCTTTTGAACAAATAGGGACTCTTCAAGAGTTACTTAAGAGGAAGAAGAGACAGGAAGAGATGGAGATAGAACAAAAGCAAAAGTAGGTGTTGCATGACATCAAAGACATATTTACAAAGGCTTTTGACTTAGAGGATGAAATGCCTCAAGCTCCAATCATTGATCAGCTAGTCACCATTGTATAGAAGGTAACAGATGAGGACATAGGCAGCAATGAGAATCTTCTACAATGGTCCAGGAGAATATTTGAGAGCAAAGTTCTAGAGAAGATCTCAGAAGAAATTGCCACTAGACAGGTTGAAGTTTTTGTTCTTGTAGAAACTTTAGAGAAAGTTACAGCCAATGTTTATTCTTTGTATAGGAAATTATGTGATGTTGAATTTTTCACAAAGGATAATCTACAACTTGTTGAGAAGCTATAGTTAGATTTAAGATCAACTGGTACTACTTTAGGTAAAGATACTACTTCTAGTTCTTTACATCTTAATAAGTTGATAAATGCACAAAGGAGAATAGCCAATCTTATGGCTGAAGATGGTCGAATAAGGGCCAAATTGATAACTATTCAGACAAGTCTGTTACCTCACTTGGAGGTAATACAAAAGGCACTTTCAAAAGCAAAGGAGTTATCACAGAGCAGTGCAAATCTATCGACTGCAGAAAGTTTAGTAAGTCTAGCTGCCGAGCTAGAAATAAAACTGGAAGTTATGAAGAGTGCAAAGGAAAGCTGGGATACTAAATTTGAATCCACTCTACAGATTCATAAACAATTTTTGGATAAGTACAACTTAACCCCACCAGCAATCAGTGACAAAAACAAGGGGGAAGTTAGTAAAGAAGTTGGTAAGGAAGTATGAACGGATACAGAATGATACATCAATACAGTACAGGTACACTTGTATACAATTTTTGAAGGCATTGTAAACTTTTAGTATAAGTATATTCCTAGGGGGAGTACTTAGCGTACTTAGGCAATATTTTGATGAAATGTTCAGAAGTAATGATAAGTGTTTTTGCCACTAATATCAAAGGGGGAGATTGTTAATCTCTAAGCCCTGTTGATGATTAGTGACCAACACTTAGTCATTCAATCAGGCAGTTTTAGTTGGCTATCACTGTGGCTGAGCTAAAACTATGCAAGGCCGAGCAACATTGCCGAGCAGTTTTCAGTTTGCCTAGTTACATTGTCGAGCCGAGTTACATTGCCGAGCCGAGTAGAGACAGGGATGTTAAATTCTGAGCAGGATAGTTTTTGTATACTTGTCAAGATTGATACAAACTTCAAGGATTAGTGATCTAGCTGACTCATATAAGCATTTTGGGCCGACTTGTGTATGCATTTAATATTCTTCTACTAAGTTAGTTATGCATTTAATTGTTTTATCCTATGCATGACTCATTGTAAACATTTAATTGTTTTACCATCAAGGAATGGATATTGGATCTTGATCGTTGATCTAGATCTCGCTATCAGATATTTATAGGTATATTAGATTGCTTCAAAACCCTATTTTGTGTGTGTAAGAGATAGCAGAACAATTGTCTAAGTGACTACATTTTGAAGTGAAATGCACAGAGGGTTATTTTGTTCAGAAGCAGAGATCAAGCAGAGTAATAACACAGTGAACAATAGAGAAGAGAAATATTAGATTATGAGATCATAGAAGGTACTAAAAAGAGGAGATCCATCATCAGCATCAGAGTGCACATCGAAGGATCAATACTTGAGACATTCTAATCATTGTATCAAGTGAAAATCTCTTGACAAATTGGTTCTAGTAGACCTTTCTTAAATCTCCTAACAGAATTCTTACTTCATTGTAAGTTTAAAATCCTTTCACAGGGTAGATTGTAATGATCTTAAGTTCTTAACAGGGCAGACCTTTAACAAGGTAGATTACATTTTGTAATCAACATTTGTAACCTTAACAGGTATACTTTATTATTGTAGTAGTGGAGAATTTTGTGGGTGTCATCCCCACCCCAGTTTTACCTATTTAGGTTTCTGGGTTACCAAGTTATTATGTTATGTGTTATTTATTTCATTGTATGATTGCTATCTGAGATTACTGAGATTACTTTAGATTCATATATGTATGGATGTGGATCAAGTTTACTTTAAGTGTTTAATTTTGAAGATCTGATTCACCC
>MU225506.1:456753-467560 GCA_018584345.1 Thuja plicata | reverse complement strand
CACCTTGTCCCCCCCCCCCCTCTCTCTCTCTCTTATTCTTCTATAAATAGAAGCCATTTTTGAGAGTAAACAAGCCTTCACCTTAGATTGTAAATGCATTGTTATGTTGTTAGATTAATCCTAGACTAATATTTCACTTCTTATTCCATGCTTTTTCATTGTAATTATTCACATGCTTAGAGCTAGAATGCTTGTTTATCATCTTTTTAGCTTGTTTTAAACTAAAAATCCTTCATGCTAGGTTGTATTCGTCACTGATTGTAGCATATTATGAGGGCTAATATGTTACTAATCACACTCCTCTTAGTTAGAAGGCAATAGGTCGATATTAGTGGGTTTTGTATGCTTTATCTAACCTTTCGAGCTAATGCAATGACTTATTGAGTGTTTGTGTCTTTCTTAACAGGTTCCCAAATACACACACACATATGCACAGATGCTGGAGATATGAAGATACGAGGAGGAGAGATGAATTGGATCAAGATGAATGTTGGAATGTGAAGTAATCATGGATTCTCATCTAGTGCACTTTTAGGCGCGAGGTTTTTGAGACTTATTATAAGTAATAGGTTTTTGTTAGGAGACTTACTACAAATAGTAATTTTTTTTGGAGAATCACTATAAATAGTAATTTTGACATGTGTTAAGCATGTAGTTGTCCAAGTCATACTTACTATATTTAGTAATTTGTCTTCAATTAGGAAGTCAGTTGTTATATGCTACTTTAAGTCATGTTTTGAAGTACCCTTTTTGAGATTGTTGTAATTATGAAAATTTCTAAGAATTAATACAAAAGATATTTTTCTTGTGGTTTTTTAACTATTATAATTTTACCAGTTTTTTTAAAATAAATTTGAAAGCTTATTAATCTTGTTAAATAATGCCTCCTTAGATATGGACAAGCCCATTATATTTAGCATTGAATTATTTTAAAAATCCTAAATAGTAGACAAAATTATAAACAAATGAAACAATGATGTGTCAACCTTAATTCCAAGGTTAACACTAGTTCTAACCCTAAATATAATTGCAATGATTTTAGAACAATAATAAACAAGATTAGAATTGTAATTTAATCAATAATTTTAAAAGGCTATAATTAATTATTTTATCTATAACAATCTTAATTAAAAATATTTAATCAAATCAGTTAAAGTATTATTAAGTGGAGTTGTGATTATAATATAATTGATTAAAATAATTATATTTTATAATTATCTTAAACATTAAAATATTAATTAATAATTTAGAATTATATTTTATATATGTTCTAACTAAACAATATATAAATTTAATTTGAAATTATTAAGTATTTTATCTTACTTAAATAAAATAAATATAATTTATTTAAGCTTATAATTAATTAAAAAACATCATTTTAATTCTTTTTGCATAATATGAAGTATGACACACACCCTAATAGTATTAATTTTAATTATAATGTATTATAAAATAAACACTTTAACAAAAACAAACACCTTTTTGATGATTAAATGATAAATATTTAAATTTATAATTTAAAAATTATTAAATTGTTTACAAAATATTAAAATGATTAAATAAACAATTCAAGGTTTCATAAAATATATAAAGTAGGAAGTTCCTAAAAAATATTATCATATAGGTTTAGTCTCTCTCCTGCTCATGTGGTACCGACTATGATGTCAAAATGTTTTTTATATTAAAGCAGCCAAAGCAAGGGGGCTGACTCGTTACAAGAAGAAAAACTAGAACAAAGCTTGCATCCACTTACAACACATAACCAGTCACAAACCACACTCAACCAATGCCCTTTTTTAACATCTAAAAATAACTATCCCAACCATACCACCCCACAATATATGAATTGATTCAAATCCCACATTTAATAACATAATCAGTAATCAACCACTAGTAATTAAAAATCATAAACCTATCAAAAAATTTATAGAGACCCAGTCTTACCAAAAGATTGTAACTAAACCATCTACTACTACTACCATAAATAGTATCGAAATAACCATCATAGGAGCATAAAGTTTTAACCAAGCCCTTAGGGACCAACCACCAAGAAAAGTTTTTTAAAAACATCAACAACAAACAAAGCAAAATCATTTTGGGTTATTTCCCCCCGAGCTTATCAACAGCTTGAACCAGTCTTCTGCCAGGAACTGAAACAACTTCCCCTCATCCTTCACCGTCACAAAATCCTTATGGTTCACCTGGTTCAAAAAATACAAATTCATGGCCGCCGAGTGCATGACCTTCACAACAAAGTCCGCCAGCATTGTGAAGCTCGTATTAAGGTCATTGACCTTTCCTTCCAGCATCTACATGTCCTCCTTCATCTTTTGAAGTTCCACTTTTTGGTCCTCCTTTATGATCTCTGAGGCACCAGTCGTGACCTCCTATTTCCCCTTAGTGCAGCCCTCATTATCATCCAATTTCTTCTCCTTCCCACAAAATCCAATTGGTGAAGTAGCGGTAAGAGGAGAGCCCTTCTTGTCCACCCAGGTTCCTTTTTCACCAATAAATCCACATAGTTTATTTTGAAACTAGCCAACACATGGGTTGAATCCATGCTCCTTTATCCTCCCGCCATAGTCAAGGTACTTTTTCCCTTCCCCTTGTCTGATTTGTCCTCCTCCCTAGCCCTTTTCCTCTGATTCTTTTTGTTTTAGCCTTCCTTCTTCACTTTTTTCTTCCCTTCATCCTCCCCAGTCTCCAAATCCCCATCCTCCTCCATAATGTACCTCTTTCTAACCATTTTTTTTTCTTCAAACAAGAGTTGGAGGTGATTATGTGGGACCTTCTATGGCTTTTGTTATCTTCATCAGCCGAATCATCAATGTTAATTTGTTCCTTTCATTTGTTCACATCAGGATTAGGGTTTTTAATTCTCTTTCCCGGGGAGGTGCGGGTCTTTGAGGAAGAGGATAGGGGGAAGGAATCACCTCAGTTTCCTTAGGTTTATCAGTAGGGTTAGGGATGGTTCTATGTAAGGAGATAAATTTGGGAGGGCATAAGGCCCGGTGGAAATTGTACAACTGGAGGATTGACCTCTGATGTAAAATACATAAGTTTTTATGCACAACCTTCTTAGCACTGACATTCAATGTAGACGCTTCCATAGAATGAAGAAGGAATAAGGGGATATAAATTTATTCACTATACCGGAAATGATTTAACATAGGGAAGTGATAATTGTAACAGGTCCCAAATCTACCCTCCAATGTCAAATACTTCATAATTATAAGACATACCTCATCCCATGGATCCAGCAGCTCATCCCATTTGAAACCCCCAAGAAAATGGATAGGATTCTCCATCTTCTTAAAGAATCTATTCACACTGGTGTCATCCCTTTATTTCGTCACCTTCTTTTATTTCCTTCCCTAAAAAGAGAGCCTCGTGGTCTGAGAAATAACCTCTTCATTCATTTCAAAGGTGATAGCATTAATGGTTACCTTCTGCTCCTCCCAAGTGTCCATCAAATGCATGGAAATGATCTCGTCACTACCCTTCATGGATTCCATGTAAGGGGAAAAACCCACCCTCATTAAGGTACATAACAACATAGGTTTTTGAGGAAATTACCCTCAATGTTTGACAGCTCCACCCATATCAACACTAGAGTCTAAATTTTTCACCTCTTCCTATAAATTTGTAGATATCCTAACCCAACACCCAAATCAGACCTATTTATCCTCCATCTCAGTCTTTCGTTATGAGAGCTCAGAGTCACACAAGAAGTAGAAAAAAACAATAAAATCACACCACCCTTCTTATTTTTGAAAAGACATCAGCTCAAGCAAGTGAGCATACCATTCACATGTAAATCCTTTTTAAAAATAATAAAATCCTTTATTTTATAATGATTGTAATTCTCGGGCAATAAATCATAAAAGGTAGCAGTCTTTTCACTTTCCATGAAGCAAATGAAAATCCTCATATGATATTTTCTCTTAAAATTCCCTGTATGACCATCAAACATGAAAATAATGACCCTTCTTAACCAATAATTAATATTATTCATTCTTCCACCATCCCAAATTTTAAATTTTGAATTCTTTCTGCCTCCCGAGATCCTAGTGGCTGCCCTATCCAACCAATAAAAAGCTTTGGAAAAATATCTTTGAGTTCCCTCCTTCCTTGACCAATAAGGGTAGATCTTCTTATGTGGAGAAGGAAACTATTGAATCTTTGAATCAATTAGAGGATGGTGAATCCCTAATGGAAAGGAAATTCCTATATTATGAAGAACTAGAACAAGTGCCATTGCTGAGAAGAATTGTGTTCATGACTAGATTCAAAGTAGAAGGAAAATATTCCAAAGTGATCCTTGACAATGGTAGTTCAAATAATCTAGCCTCCGAAGAGTTGGTTGACAAGATGAAGTTGCAAATATTGAATCATCTAAAGGTTTATCAGATAGCATGGATAAAAGATGATCATAAGGTACTGGTAAGTGAACATTGCCTAGTTGAATTGAAGATATGATCTGTAACATAAGAAATGCAAGTCACCAAAATGTAAAGGGAAAAATAATGATAATGATATGTGATGTATATATATATTGAATGTGATGTAGGAATAGTGGAGAAGGTAAGATTTTCCTCTTAATCCCAAATTTCATAAAGGGAAGATCCAAATTGAGTAACCCCAAAGAAAGGATCAATGCATAAATGAATCAACCTATTAAGGATAGAGGTAAAGAGAAAAACCCTAACTTTCATTTTATAGAAGAGAGTGTGCAATAGATTTAGGAAGATTAAAAATTTAATTGAAATAAATTGAAGACAAGTACTAACCTAAAAATGAAACAGATCTGAAGAAGGTTGTTTTTTGGTGTTTGCACTGAATTTTAGGAAATTCTGCAAATGGATCAAGAACAAAAATGCGAAGATGAAGAAAATACAGAAATCTTTTCTAAATTTGGCTTAGGTCTGATTTTGACCCAAAAATGAATGTCACCTTTGACCCAAAATTTATGTTTCTGACCAAGAATCTTTGATTCTGACCCAAAAATGAATGTCACCTTTGACCCAAAACTTCCCATTGTGACCCAAAATGTTTGATTATGACCTGCACAGTCCGACATAAAATCTATTTCTGGATCCCGATAGTTTTCTGAAAAGGGTATCCAAATCTCCACTCCAATTTGTTGTTCTGAACCTATCCCTACAAGAAAAATGGTTTCTTTGTTGGGGGGGGGGGGAGTGGTTTGCCTTGGTCAAACCCTGGTTTTGGAATTAACCTTATAATTGAATTGAAATTGCATAAGTAAAAAATGTAAATGAACAAATTCACCTTGCTTGTATAGAAACCTTTGTAGCGGATTCGAGTTCATCGATCCACAAGTATGTATGCACCAAATGGATGTAGAATGTAGAATATCAGATGTAGGATGTCTCAAATCAATTTATTTTAGATCTTAAACACCAATATTGAATGGATCTTGGAATAGGAAGAGCTTGGAGGAATGTGGATGGAGAAATATTCAACAAGAGGGCTCCATAGAGCTTGAATCCTTCAATGGATACCAATGGATCTCCTTGATGAATTGGATTCTTGAATGTATTTGAATGCTTGAGAGTAGATGATTGCTTCTTAGCTTTCTCTTCACACTTAGATTCTTTCTTAGTTGATGGTTTATGGTTCCAAGTCTTAGATTGTTAGCTTTCATACTTAGAGAAAATGAGAGGAGAAGGCTTCCTTATATACCAATCTAGGGCACAATCTTCTAGAGAGGCCTACATAGGAGAATTAAATTCTAATTAGACCTATATCCCTAAAAGTGGACCTACATTAAATATAATTTCAAGATTCTTTTCCCTAAAGATCGAAACAATCGACCCGGAAGTAGGAATTAAATCTTTCTGAAGCCTAACATCTGAAAACTCCAGAAACTTGAAATCTGGACCCCGGGTCAGAATCAAGGTCAATTTTAACCTAGGTTAGGGTCAAGGTTGACCTTGACCTAGGTCAAGGCCAAGGTCAACCTTGACCTAGAAAGGTCAATTTTGACCCTGAGGTCAAAAACCTCAGGTTTGTAGTTTAGGATGCCAGAAACAGGCCAGAGAAAAGTGGGAAATAGGGAAAAATAGGGGGAAAGCCAGAGACCCATTCAAGGCACTTGAAATGACCCCAAACCACTTACTCAGATGGCTAAACTAGTCTATAATGGAAGTGCTTCCATTTTCTGACTATAAATTTAGCCCCCACTTTAGCAAGAGTATGGACTTGATGCAAACTCTTGGTAAAGGAGATCATGAAGGAAAGATAATATTATTGAAATAAAAAAAAGGGATAAAGGAATCCTCAAGCCCCCAGGGAATTAATTATTTATCAACCCTAAGATCATGATAAGAGAGATATCACCAACTAAAGAGAAAAAGAGAGAGGGTGTGATTACCTTGCCTAATGAGAACTTATGTCCCATTGTGAACCACACAAGGAAATAGTGTAACTGGAAATATGTAGTCAAACCGCCTAGTGAATGTGGCTACTCACTAGTCAACCCATTAGGGAGATCTAGTCTTAAGGACACCTTCCGACCTTAAGGGATCAAATCATTGTAAATTGAAACTGGAGGGATCAAAAAATCCATATAAATTTAAACTGGAGGGATCAAGAGATCCTATAAGGTAAAAATCCATGCTTTAAGGATTAGTTTTTAATCCATAAAGGGAAAAAATTTTAAGTTTGAAAATATTTTGAAAGTGCATATGTGCAAAAAGTGAGTAGTAGAGTATATTCCCCCACATTAAAGTCTTTGCTAACACTTTAATAGGAGCAATGGCTTTAACGGAAACATAAACAACTCTACTAATTACATTTCCACTACGAGATGCCCCTAAACAAAGACAAATCAAGGGAAATACCACATAAACATACAAAGAACATAGAAGGGATCTACCTACTGTGGGGTCAGTATGATCATAAGATAATATGTATATATAGATATGATATTATAGAAAATGAATCGACATCATTCCCCAAAGAAAGTAGAACTACAATCACAATGGAGGAAAGAAAACACAAGAGTTACGAAGAAGAGTCTTTTCAGACCAAAACATGGAGAAAAAAAAGAATTAGTGCTACCATGTTGCAGATCCAAGCGAACTACACAAGGAAAACATTTATGAACATAGTACAACATAACATGAAAACAACATATAGAAGAATAGAGATACATATAAATGAATTGTACAACAGGATTGATTCCTTTCTCACCTTGCACCAACAAAGTAACAAGGGTTGTATAAAAGCATCTAACAAAAATTTAGCAATCACATTACGGGAGAAGCATAATACATGAGGCAAACACAAAAAGGGCTACCATGAAGGAAAAGCCAATGAAGCGCATCGCCTACTCTCCCTATCTTGGTTTATATTATTTAGGGAAGGTGAGAAACTCACAAGAGGTTCTATATCCAACATAGTAGGAATAATAGCCAGTTCCAAACAAGGATCCTCTTGAGAATCATGATGTTCAATACTAGGTATAATTATCAATTGAGTTGAAAGCATATGAGGTAAATCAGTATCAATATCGATGGTCTCCTATTCATCACTAGGATCGATAGGATCATCAAGAGTATCTTCCTCATCAAGATTAATAAAAATAGGATCTAAGATGTGAATATAATCATCATAATCATTCATCTTAACATCATTATTAACATTAACCTCCTCCAACACATCAGGCATAGGTTGGTCAAAATAAGGTAAAGAATTTTGAAGAACAGAGACACATGCCCTATCATTGGCCCTACGCTTCTTACCACGTTCATTAGCAGACCCGTTATGCTTCAATTTGTTTGAAACATGTTGAGAAATAGGAGGAACAACAACTGGTTCTTTCACAGGCTTGAGAGGAGCATTCTCAGTAGGCTAAGAAGTGACACTGGGAGGTTGAGTAATAGAGCTAGCAGTAATGGATAAAAGAGGTATAGAAGGAGTGGGAAAAATACCACAGTTAAGATCTATCTGAGGCATGCTTAACTCGACAATATTGTGATGATTATAGGCTTGATATGAACTAAAAATGTTATCAGGGTGAGGAGGACATGAATTAGGCAATGAAGGCCAAAAGAAATCAAGAGTAGCACAATCTCTAGGCCTAGAAGGTTGATATAAACTATGATTAACCATTTTTACTTCTCCATTATGAATGAACTTAATGCACTTATTAATAGGAGAAGAAACGACATGCATGGAAGTTAACCAAGGCAAACCAAATTTGACTTGAAACTGATCAAAAGTAGGAACGATAATGAAGGTAGTATTTACAACTTTACCACAAAGTTTAATAGGCAAGTTAATAGAACCAAGTGAAGGATAGAGAAAACCATTACAAGTTTGGATCCATGCATCAAATGTATCATAAAAATCACGTTGTAGATTTTTCATAAAAAGGTTTTCCTTAGTAATAACATTTATTAAAGATGTGGGATCAATAAGACAACCACTCATAGGTATCTTAGAAATCCTAGCATAAATATAAAGGGGACCATCGGGAGCCTTAATAGTCTTAAAATCATCAAAGGTGATTGAGAGCTCCCTAGGTCATTTATCCTAAGTTTGTTTCTGAGGTTTAGGTGGAACTTGAAATTGAAGTGGAGGCGAAGGATCTTGAATAGTGGGTTGAGATGAAACAACACTCTCCACATGATAAACAATGTGATTGAGATCATTCATCTTTGAATCGTAAACAATATCCATAGAAGATGGTTGAGTGATGGTATTAGTATCATGTGTACATAAAGGATTTGTATAAATTTGAAGGTTTTGATTAGGAGGAGAGACAAATTTGTTCCCAATACCATCAAAAGTATCAACAGATAAAGCATTAGAATCAATTAAGTCTTGAACCTTATGCTTTAGAGAATAATATTTTTTAGTATCATGGCCATTCTGTTGATGGTATTCACAAAAAGATTTAGGATCAAAGGATTATGATGCCATCGTAGTAGGGAGAAGAGGTCAAATAGGAAGCAAGGTAATCATATTAGCACTTAAAAACCTACTCATAATAGAATGTAAAGATTCAGAGAGAGGAGTAAATGTACAATTCATACAGAAAGTAGTGGATTTGTTGGATGCAACAACTTGATCAGCGACTGCATTCACCTATTTATTTATCTTGACATAGTTCTTAGGTTTCTGAAACTTATTAGGATTAGGAGCGACATCACTCTTATCAACTAGAACATGATCCATTGGAGTGTTTCTCTCAAATTGACTCACTTGTAATTGATAATAATGAAGTGCTGCACAAAGTTGTTGAAAAGAGGTAAATTCAGTAAGCAAAATCTTATCTCTAATATCCTTTTGTAAATTTGAAATAAACATATGTTGGATATCAATATCGAGAACAAGATAAGAAATTTGAGCATACAAATTCTTAAATCTACCAATAAAATCAGTCAATTTTTCCTTAGGTTTTTGTTTACAATGCATTAAATTAGTTAAGGAAACTCGCGGACCAATGTTATTTTGAAATTGTTGGATAAAGGTATTAGCAAGTTTAGGAAAAGAATCAATAAAATAAGGAGGTAAATAACAATACCATTGCAAGGCCTTACCACGAAAATTTATAGAAAACAACTTGGCTAAAATCTTATGGTCACAAGCATAATCACTACAAAGGATTTGAAATGTTTTAACATGAGTAACAAGATCTCCCTTACCATTGTAATTCTCAAGGTGAGGCATATCGACTTGTTGAGGGATAGTAGCACAAATAATGTCTAAGGATAGAGGACTACCCATGTCACATGTGGGAATGCTAAACTTGGATTGGGTTAAGGATGCAAGTTGTTGTTGTAAAGATGACACAGTTTGAGCCAAACTAATGATTGCGGAATCATTAGAAGAAATAGGAGGCATAGAAACATTAGGAATACTAGGAAAAGTGTAGGGAGTAGCAGGAATGGAAGACACAACCGGTGGAACACTTGGAACCACAGTTGGAAGAGGATTGGAATAGGTAAAAGGAATACTATGGTAAGAAGGTTGTGAGGTAGGTAGAGACACTAGTGGAACACTCACAGGATTAGATGGAATTGGTAGAGAGGTAGTCATTAAAGGAGGAGTGTAAGTAGGGATACTAGGTAAAGGAATGAAAGAAGGCTCCCCACTAGTGATAGGAGGAGTGAATCCTAGATCTTGAGCCTCTTGAGACAAATGTTTAACATTCAAATGCACAAGATGAGTGATACCGCACAAGAGATTAACACCTTGATCACTATCACAAAGGAGTTTCTTAAAATCCTCTATAGCTTAGATAGAATCTTGATTATGGTTTTCTTGGATAAGCCAATTTCCCATTTTATCAAGTTCGATTGAAATATTTTGTACTTGTTCAGGATGAACTCTTAAAGCATCCTCCTCATCAGGAGATGATTGAGAAGAGTTATGCTCCATAGAAGGATCAGAATCATGAGTGGTCAAATTGCCATCCAGGATCCTAAGGAAAGGAGAGGAAGACTCAGGATCAAAGAAACCCATAAGTCTATGGACTCTTCTAACTGGGATACTATAAGTAGGACTACAAGTAGTAAAGCTCATGCACCAATGCAGTGCAAATGAACTAATTTGGGAAACACAAGATTTTGATTTTAATTTTTGAAATGTAAATGCAAGAACATAAAAGAAAGATAATCTAATATGCATGCAAGATCTAACATAAAAATGTAAATCTAACACCAAAAAGAAAGAGTTGTCTATCGCGGGTTCACCAAAATGTAACATAAGAAATGGAAGTCACCAAAATGTAAAGGGTAAAATAATGATAATGATAATGATGTGTGATATATATATA